>CM055118.1:84983458-85113458 GCA_029206835.1 Rana muscosa
TGGATTTGGTAGGTCCTATAATCAAGTCCGCTAGGGGGCACCAGTACATATTAGTTATAATGGACTATGCCACCCGTTATCCAGAAGCGATCCCTCTCCGAAATACCTCGGCCAAAACCATAGCCAAAGAGCTATCTCTTGTTTTTAGCCGGGTGGGTATTTGTAAAGAACTGCTTACGGACCAAGGTACACCCTTTATGTCCCGGGTTATGAAAGAGCTGTGTAAATTGTTCAAAGTGACGCAATTGCGTACGTCTGTGTATCACCCCCAAACCGATGGGCTGGTTGAAAGATTCAACAAAACCCTAAAACAAATGTTGAAGAAAGTGGTGGATAGAGATGGAAAGGATTGGGACTGTTTACTTCCTTATTTGATGTTTGCTATTAGGGAGGTGCCCCAATCCTCTACGGGATTCTCCCCCTTTGAGTTACTGTATGGGAGACACCCAAGAGGGCTGTTGGATATTGCCAAGGAAACTTGGGAAAGTGAGGAGTTCTCCCCACAGGAGTGTGATTGAGCATGTCGCCCTGATGCAAGATCGAATTGCACAGGTAATGCCCATCGTGAAGGAACATTTGGCCCAAGCGCAGTTGGCACAGCAGAGAGTGTACAACCGTGGAGCCAAGACCCGTACCTTTTCCCCGGGGGATAGGATATTGGTACTTGTCCCTACGGTTGAAAGTAAATTCCTTGCCAAATGGCAAGGCCCCTACGAGATAATGGAAAAAGTGAGCGAAGTGAATTACAAGGTCAGACAACCAGGAAGGCGAAAGCCCGAACAGATCTATCACGTTAATCTGTTGAAAGCCTGGAGGGATAGAGAGTCCCTAGTCGCAGACACTTGGTCACCAGCTCAAACTGGTTGCGTGATTCCTGAGGTTGGAATAGCAGCCACCTTGTCACAACCCCAACAACAGGAGGTTAAGGAGTTTGTGCTTCGCAACAAGGAGGTATTCTCTGAGCTGCCGGGACAAACATCTGGGGTAGAGCATGACATCATTACCCCGCCCGGTGAAAGGGTGAAGTTAAAACCCTATCGGATCCCAGAGGCTCGACGGGAGGCAATACGGGAGGAAGTACAGAAAATGCTGAACTTAGGGGTGATAGAGGAGTCCCAAAGTGATTGGTCTAGTCCCATCGTGTTGGTGCCTAAACCGGATGGGAGCTGGCGATTTTGTAACGATTTTCGTCAGTTGAACAAAGTTACAAAATTTGACACCTACCCCATGCCACGTATAGATGAGTTGATCGACCGGCTGGGAACAGCCCGATACATGACGACTCTTGACCTCACAAAAGGGTTTTGGCAAATCCCCCTGGCCAAGTCGGCCAAAGAGAAAACCGCATTTGTAACCCCAGACGGGGCGTTCCAATATAAAAGAATGCCGTTCGGGTTACAGAATGCGCCGGCCACATTCCAGCGGAAAATGGACCAGATGCTGAGGCCCCATCGGAAGTATGCTGCGGCTTACCTGGATGACGTAATTGTCCATAGCACAGATTGGGCCTCACATCTGCCAAAAGTGCAAGCAGTCCTGGACTCTGTTCGGGAAGCGGGGTTTACGGCTAACCCCAAGAAGTGTACCATTGGGCAGGAGGAGGCCAAATATCTTGGGTACACCATTGGGAGGGGAGTAATAAAACCCCAACTCAACAAAGTCGAGGCCATCCAGAGTTGGCCACGTCCCAACAGCAAGAAGCAGGTACGAGCCTTTCTGGGAATCGCTGGGTATTATCGGCGATTCATTCCCCACTTTGCTTCTAAGGCTGTGCCCCTAACCAACCTGACGAAGGGGAAAGGGTCGGTCATGATTAAATGGACCCCCGAGGCTGAGGCAGCATTCCAATTCTTGAAACAAGCCTTATGTAGCCAGCCAGTGTTGTACTCACCCGACTTCTCTAAAGACTTTGTCGTACAAAGTGATGCGTCAGATGTGGGGTTAGGAGCAGTATTGTCCCAGGTCTGGAACGGGGAAGAGCACCCAGTCATTTACCTCAGCAGGAAGTTGAAGTCCCATGAGGTAAATTACGCCACCGTTGAAAAGGAGTGTTTAGCGGTGAAGTGGGCTCTAGATTCCCTTCGGTACTACCTGCTAGGTAGGCACTTTGACATGGTTACGGATCACGCTCCGTTAAAGTGGATGGCTCAAAACAAGGAAACAAATAGAAGAGTGAATAGGTGGTTCCTGGCCCTCCAGGAATTCAACTTCACAGTAAAGCATCGCCCTGGCGTTCAAATGGGGAATGTGGATGCTTTGTCTCGAGTACATGAATGCCTGATTGCTGGTGTTCCAACCCCGAGGTTAAAACAAGAGGGGGGGGTATGTGACAGCAGGAAGGTAAAGTCACCTGGTTGCATCCAGGGGGGTAGATATATTTCGCCCAGATTCAGGCTTTACGCCGACTTATACAACTAGGTGGAGAGTTGTATAAGGCTAGTGGGCTCATGGATGACTCATACCTCTAGGGAGAGTGTGGGGCGTCGTGCAGACAGAGATGAGGAGACCAGCTGAACCTTGTCAGCTCATTTAGGCCTCTATAAGAACTCCCAGCTTCATTAGATGTTTGCTCATGCCTGGAACCAGACCTGTGTGGACTGTCTAGGGAGAGTGAACCCCTGTGCGGTGAGGCAAAGCCTGTGTGGCTATTTGTTTGGACTTTTACTAAACCAGGGACTTAGGGACTAGGACAGCACTAGGCTGATCCCAGTTGTTAGTTAGGAAACCTGTATGTTTAGTTAGAGGTCAACTTGACCAGGATTTATTTTGGTTATGTTTCTTTTGCTTTGCTGTGTTTTGTCACTGTAAATAGAAAATAAACCGCACCTTTTTTTGATTTTGAAAACCACAACCTCCGTTTGCTGGGCCTGTTTTGTGTGGGGAGCCCATCCCGGGGGTCACACACACCCGCTGCCGAGCTAACCCCCTCACAATATATATATATATATATATATATATATATATATATATATATATATATATATAGGTAAATTACATTTAAAAAGGTATACGGTGCAATGAAATTCTGTTTTAAGAGTAAGGTGGACAGGGTAGAACTGTAGGTGCCCTTTAAATGTCAGCCACAATGATAAGACTTTCTAGCAAAATGACAGGAAAACCGATCTAACAGCAGCACAACAGTAATAAAAAAAATTATTATAAAATGTATTGGGTATGTATTGACACTATGAGGAGTTTGTGATCCTACAATAAAATCAGAGAAGCAGTATTCTTAAAAAACTGTGTAGAAGTGAAAAGCCTTATATTTTGTTATAAAAAGTAGGCCTGCAAATTAGTAATTACATTGCCAAAGTTAATCGACACATGCTGATGCTAGGTTTGGCCCAACCATCTAGGCTTCACTGTCCTTTTTTCATCAAAGGGTAAATTTTTATTGTGGGTTCTGGACGGTTGGTAATTCATTGGCCCCCCACCAGCTAAACTGGATCATGCATAAGGGTCCTTCCACCAGGCGGAACGCCCGTGTGAACTCCACTTTGCTCACTCAGTGGGGAGTTGATCCGTTTATCTCCCCTGAGCAGGCGGATGACCGGTCCATCTCTGCTCACTGTGCAGAGATGAACCTAGCAAAGACCCGCTCACCTCTATGGGGAGATCGGATGTAAACGGTCTACCTGTCCCTTTTCATTCAATCTCATCCAATCCGATCCACCAGACAGATGGAAAAATAGGATTTTTTACTCACCGTAAAATCCTTTTCTCCGAGTCCATGGACCGACACAGCCTCTCTATTGACAAAGTGGGTATTATCAGTTAATTAGGAGTGACTAGGCAGAAAACTCGTAAAAAGTGTTGCATCACACCTTCTACAGTACCGCCCAGAGGGCGGACCCTCTGGGTATATCACCTCAGTCTGCATCTCGCAGATCAGTTTGTCAAAAAGCAGGACAAACTTAAAAAGGAGGGGTGGGTGCTGTGTCGGTCCATGGACTCAGATAAAAGGATTTTACGGTGAGTAAAAAAATCCTATTTACTCTTTCGTCCATGGACCGACACAGCTTCTCTATTGACAAAGTGGGACGTCCCAAAGCAGGGTCAGAGAAAAAAACGAGGGGTGGTAACAGCATAAAAACAAACTTCACCCCAAACACAAAACAGCACTCCTCCAACGGAGGAGCTGCAACTCTAAACAACCGCTTGCAAAACCTTGCAGCCGAAAGAGGCATCCGAAGATGCACCTACATCAACTTTGTAGAATTTTGTGAAAGTGTGAGCGGACAACCAAGTCGTCGCTTTACATAATTGGGAAACAGACGCTTGATGTCGGAAAGCCCAAGAGGCACCTATTGCCCTGGTCGAATGCGCTGTGACCGGAAAGGGGGGTGCTTGACCCTTTAAGGCGCAAGCCTGGATTACTATCTGTCGGATCCTCCTAGAGATGGTGGCCGACGAGACCGCTTGGCCCTTCTTGGGACCAGCCGCCGAAACAAACAGTGAGTCTGACTTCCGGAACAGGGAAGTAGCAGATAGGTATACTCTCAAAGGTCAGACAACATCCAAGGAATGCAACGCCGACTCCTCAGGATTCGACGAATGAGGACACAAGGACGGAAGTACAATGTCTTCGTTGAGATGAAAAGACGAAACGACTTTCGGAAGAAAGGAAGGCTGCGGCCGCAGCACCACCTTATCCTTGTGGAAAATCAAATAGGGAGCCTTGCAGGACAAGACTGCCAGCTCAGAGACTCGTCTAACTGACGTAACAGCCACCAAAAAGACCACCTTCTGAGAAAGTGTCAACAGGGGAATATCTCTAATATTCTCAAACGGTGCCTTCTGAAGCACCGAGAGGACCAGATTCAAGTCCCACGGAGGTAGCGGGGGATGGACCAGAGGGGCCACATGTCGAACCCCCTGCACAAATGTGCTCACGATAGAGTAAGCCGACAGGGGTCGCTGAAAAACAAGACAGCCAGGGCAGATATCTGTCCCTTAAATCGTACTTAGGGCAAGCCTTTGGTCCACCCCACGCTGTAAAAACAGCAGGATTCTGGAAACCAAATAAGTACGCGCATGCCATTTAATTTCCTCACACATGGAGATGTAGGCCTTCCAAGTGCGGTGATAAACCTTCCTAGAGGACGGTTTCCGAGCACTTCTCATAGTAGAGATTACTGAATCTGATAGGCCCCGGTCTCTCAGTACCTGGCTCTCAATAGCCACGCCATTAAAGCCAGTGACCGTAAAGCAGGATGGGAGTATGGGACCTTGCGATAGCAGGTCCTTCCGTAGTGGTAGGCGCCAGGGGACGTCTGCTACCAGACGTACTAGATCGGCGTACCAAGGACGCTGAGGCCAATCTGGAGCGATTAGGATCATTGGAAGCAGAAGAGGAAGAAGCCTTAAGGGAGGGAAGGCATAGATTAGCCGATACTGATCCCACGATGCCACCAACGCGTCCGTTGCGTCTGCCCATGGGTCTCTTGACCGGGACACAAACCTCAATACCTTCCGATTGAGTCGGGAAGCCAGAAGATCTACGTCTGGTGTGCCCCATCTTTGGCAGAGGAGTTGGAACACCTCCGGGTGTAAGGACCATTCTCCCTGGTCCAGCATCTGGCGGCTCAGGTAGTCCGCCTGCCAGTTTTCCACACCCGGAATGTACGCGGCCTACAGTGCCCATACGCTCCTCTCTGCCCACTTCATGATACGAGCGACCTCCGATGCTGCAGCTGAGCTTCTTGGTCCTCCTTAATGATTGACATATGCCACTGCTGTGGCGTTGTCTGACTGGATCCTGACTGGACACCCTTGCAGCCTCTGAGACCATTTGAAGAGGCACAGCTTGATCGCCTGGATTTCCAGGACATTGATAGGCAGGAGGGCGTCCTCTGGGGTCCAGCGACCTTGCACCGACTGAACACCCCAGACTCCCCCCCCAACCTGTAAGGCTGGCGTCCATCGTGATCACTATCCAGTAAACCGGAAGAAATTACTTCCCGGCCATTAGAGTCGGTGCTGTCAGCCACCATACCAGGGATCTCCTGACTAAGTGGCTCACTCGGATTTGATAATCCAGAGATGATGGACATCTGTTCCATCTGGACAGAACTTCCTTCTGTAACACTCGAGTGTGGTATTGAGCATATGGGACCGCCTCGAAGGAGGCTACCATGAGGCCTAACACTCACATGCAAAAACGGAGTGACGACCAATTCCTGGAAGTCAGCTGCCGTACTGCAGCCCGGAGGGTCTGCAACTTCTCCTCAGGGAGGAATACCTTTGCCTCTGAGGAATCCAGAATCAACCCCAGGTACACTAGGCGTTGAGTGGGCACCAATACTGACTTTTGCGTGTTTAGTATCCAACCACAGTCTCGAAGAGTAATGGACACGCTTACCTCTAATTCTGAGCTTGAAGGGGCCTTCAGCAGAAGGTCGTCCAAGTAGCCCATGATAGCGATACCCCGCTGTCTTAGAAGTGCCAGAATCGGAGCGAGCACCTTGGTGAACGTCCTGGGTGCTGAGGCAAGGCCAAACGGGAGGGCCACAAACTGGTAGTGGTTCTTCCCGATAGCAAATCGCAGAAACCACTGGTGTCTGGAGTATATGGGGACATGCAGGTATGCGTCCTTGATGTCCAAGGAGGCCAGAAAGTCCCCCGGATGGAGAGCCATGACTACAGATCGAACCGACTCCATCCAAAATCTTTGTACCTTCACAAAGCAATTGAGGGCTCTGAGATCCAAGATTGGACGAACCCCCTCCTTCTTCGGCACAATGAACAGATTTGAGTAAAAACCCTGACCCCGTTCCTGTTTTGGAACTGGAATAACTACCCCGCGGTCCAGTAGACCCTGGACCGCCCCATACAGGGCCTCCTGACGGGTCGGTAGAAGCTGGAGATTAGAGGTGACGAATCTGTACGGTGGACAAGAGAGAAATTCTATCTTGTAGCCTGAGGAGATTAGTTCGCAAACCCACCTGTCGGAGACTAGAGCTGTCCACTGAGTCGCGAATTTGCGAAGACGTCCCCCCACTCGAGAGCTGGGTGGGGGCGGACCTTCATGCGGACGCAGATTTGTCCGCAGGCTTGTTGGGTCTGCGGGACCAAGGACGCTTTTTTCCCTTGGGCAGGCGCCTTGCCGGCCTGGGGTCTTTTCCCTGTCGCCCTAGGGGGACGAAAAAAACACTTGCGTGCAGTAAAGGAGGGCCCTTGCTAGTTTGAGGAAGCAAAGTGCTTTTACCTCCTGTGGCATCCTTGATGATGTCATCCATAGAGGCCCCAAAAAGTCTGTTGCCCTTAAAAGGCAGATCCAACAGGGCTTTCTTGGAGGTCTGGTCCGCAGACAAGCCCTTTAGCCAGATCAGGCGGCGTATTGCTACCCGATAAACCAAAGCTTTTGACAGCAGGGGAATAGTATCCATGTCTGACTCGCAGACAAACCTAAGGCCCCGGACCAACTGGTCGGCCAATGTTATCTCATCAGGAGGAGCATCTCGCTCCTTAACCCCTGGAGTAGCAATCTTGCCCATTCAGTAAGTGTCTGAGACACTAGGGTCCCCGCCAATGCCGGGCGTACTGCCGAGCCTACCACTGAGTATAGGTAGCGAGCGAGTGCTTCAGCCTTCTTATCCACAGGGTCCTTGAAAACAGGAGCCCCTTCTACTGGAATTGTGGTGGTTCTATTAAGTCTGGACACCGGAGGGTCCACTATAGGGGGAGAGGTCCATTTCTTCAGAAAACTCTCCTCAAAAGGGGTACCGTACCGCAAACCTCTTTGGGGCTGTAAAGACCCTCAGTGGGTTCTCTCACTCCTTGTATACGAGTTTATCAAAATAAGACACACAAGGGAACACCTTAGGAGTGCGGGCAGGTTTATGAAACCCAAAGTGGACCGGAGTCTCTGCTGCTTCTGCAGTATTTTCCAACTTTAGCGTATCCCGCACTGCAGTAATAAGGTCAGATACCAAAGCCGTCTCGTGTACTGACCTGGACTTGGAGTCATCCTCACTGTCCGGTCACGGTCTGCAGTCAGAATCTGGGCCCTGAGCCGTAGCTGGACCTGGTTCTGCATCAGAATTATCCCCAGAAGCTTGCCGGGGACGGGGGCGTTTACTACCCCCTGTAATCCCGTGTGCTGTTTCCACCCTGGCAGCAAACGCCTCTAGGATTGCCGACATAGCGTTCATGGACACCTCAGGGGCACCAGCTGCTAAATCTGGTGTTTCAGGGGAGAAGACATCTGGCTCAGATGCCATGCTGACCACGCGCTGACACCCACAGGGCTCCAGGCAAGATATCAATAGGCCATCCTCCTGTGCTGCAGAGATGCTGGGTCACCCAGAGGACTCACCACCCTTGGATCGGTACCGCTATGCTGCCGTGCTGCGCCTGTGATGCTGTCCCACCGCTGCTGTGTCAGTCTGCTTCTCTTATCTGTGCTTCCTGTGTGAATTTCTCGCGCCAGTGTAATGCACCCTAGAGGCCGGAGACTCTCGCAAAATGGCCGCCAAACGTCTGTATGGAAGATAATGTGGGCTCTAAGAAAATGGCCGCCGAGCCGAAGATAGAGGCCAAAGCAGCCGTAGACCACAAAAAGATGGCCGCCGAACGGCAATATATACATACAGCGTGGATCATTACAAACATGGCCGCCGATCAGTCGATAGAGGCCAAAGGGTGTGGAACTACAAGAAAATGGTGCCGAAACCACAGGAAGATGGCCGCCGGGCAGTCACTAGAGGCCGAACCCGGCATGGACCACCGCAAAATGGCCGCTGACAGCATGGAGGAGGAAGCACACACAGGTAAGCAGAAATGACATTTCTTTTAAATGTTAGTTACAGCCAGCCCCGCTCCAGTGGAACCCCTTAGGTGACCCCCAGCACCCAGCAACATTTAGCTAGAAGCCCAGGGAGGAGGGAAAGGCAGGGAAAGAGGGAAGAAAGGGGCCACAACCACTTACTTGATCTCTCCAGGAATGTCCAGCCAAATCACCCAGCTGAGGCAGGCGAGTTTACTTACCTATCCTGCATGTATCATGCTGGAAGACATTCCAAACAGATCATCATCCGCGCACGGAAGGTGACTGTTGGCCAGGCATGCTGTGATTGGACCCAAGGGGACGATCATATGTATGCCCTGGAGCGCGACGCTCACTGGACAGGCTGCTGCGACTCGGCCGTAAGGTCAGCCGAAGCTGAGCGGTCCGATGCAAGCCTTGGAGCGTAAGCTCACCGGCCAGGCTGCTGCGACTCGGCCGTAAGGTCAGCCGAAGCTGAGCGGTCCGATGCAGGCCCTGAGCGTAGGCTCACCGGCCACCCGTGGAGCGACGGGCATGTCGTGGAAAACCCAGTGCATAGCTAGGGTCGGCACACGCTCGATGGCCAAAACTGGGGAGACTACAAGGATCGAGGATCCAGCCTGTCACCCAGTTGGCAGTTGATCGAAGATCGCAGGAAACAAAAAAATGTAGCAAAAAAATAAATAAATAAAAAAAATATTTATATATATATATATATATATATATATATATATATATATATATATATATATATATATATATATATATATATATAATCTTTTTCCCCCGGACCAATGGGCCCGAAGGAAGCCATGTCCTACTCCTTGCTAGACAGAAAAAAACTGATCTGCGAGATGCAGACTGAGGTGATATACCCAGAGGGTCCGCCCCCTGGGCGGTACTGTAGAAGGTGTGATGCAACACTTTTTACAAGTTTTCTGCCTAGTCACTCCTAATTAACGGATAATACCCACTTTGTCAATAGAGAAGCGGTGTCGGTCCATGGACGAAAGAGCAATAGGGTTTCCATCCGTTTGGATTTCACAGACAGGATCGGATACTAGCGGGTGTCAGCGGACATGTCACGCTGACAACGGTTGCCCCATAGGAGTGAATGGAGTGTCAGATCAGGTCCGCCTGAAAAAAACTGACAGGTTGACCTGATGGGAGGATCAGTTTGCACAGACATTTGTATTTAGCTTCTGGCATTTGTTTGAGAAACATTTTGGCAGGACTTGGACACAAAGTCCTTAAAGTGGAAGTCCATGCAAAATCTAAAATCCCTGCATCTCTAGAAAAAAAGTATACATACCTTTTTGGAAGCTGATTTGACCCGCACCTTCCAGATCCCACACTGAGCTGTCAGCCACGGCCTCTCTGTGGAGGTGGGTGCAGAGGAAACAGAGTACAACGGATGCCCCATAGTAACTATGGGTGACGTCACTTCCCATTCATTTCACAGCCGTTGTCTTCCGTGTCCTCTGCAGAGCTTCCGGCGCTGGAGATCGGGTCAGAGCTGGTCAGATCGGCTTCCAAAAAGGTAGGTTTAATTATTTATTCTTTAGAGAGATAGAGAGGTTAGGGTTAGATCCCTGGTTTCTATAGATGGAGGTATTTTAGATTTTGCATGGACTTCCACTTTAAAGGCCAAGTCCACCTTTCATAGCCATGTCATCCATTCACAGAGATCTGCAGTGGAGCAAAAGTGTGATGATGTCATCACACTAGTAGTCTACTGATACTTCATCCAGCTCCATAACTGATGATATGGACCTGGGGCAGGAATTGAAGCCTGCAGGTGCAAAGTCTCTGTAATACTCAATGTTTTTGCAATGCTTTGCAGGCCCCAAAAGTAAAAAATAAATAAAAAATAAAAAATAAAAATAAATGTAAATGGGTATATTTATTATTATTTTTAAAGGTTGACTACGCCTTCAAGTTGTGGAATCTTATGCAGTGGTATACTCAAATGCCTTCTAGACCAGTGGCACATAAAACAATGCTTCCAGGAACAGAAAGTGTGCATACTATTGGGCATTATCGTTTGATAATCTTCACTGTGACCAAAACAAATGCAGCCATTACTGATCAATTTCTGAAAAAAAAGAATAAGTCTTGCAACTCTGAAATTGAATATGAGGAGAACTGAAGTGCGGAACATTTTTAGCACCCCTATGGGCTCCCCTGAAGTCTAGGGCCCCAGGCAGCTGCCTGCTCTGATTATAATCAGTCACCAGCTAGCTATTGACACTACAGGGAAAAAAATAAAATGTGATTACAAAACTAGTCATGCTCCTGCCCGAATCTGCCTAGCGGAAAACACTAGAACTGGGACATACAAAATACAGCACATTAAAACCCAGATCATGTGCAACCTGCAGCTGCCGCTTCCTCCTAGTCTCTGGCTAATTTTTCATTTTCAGCCTGAATGCTGGAGTTAACACACCAACATTACCAGTCCCCCCTTCTTCTAGTTTGCATGTAGTAAATTAATCACTGGCCAACCTGCAAGATGATCAATTATCTAAAATTTCCTTGGTATGCATTAAAAAAAAAAAAAAAAAACACCATTCAGTTGGAAACATGCGGCAAGAGAAATTAGAACAAGCTGGCACGCTGGCAGCTTCTTGGAATAAAGAGCTCGCTAGCACTGAAATGTGTCAGTGAGAAGAACTGACCTCTGGCTCGAGAGTGTGCAAACTTCAGCAAAGCGGCTTCTGCTGGAAACTTATGTTCATCAGCGAGTCTGCAAGGGTATAATCAGGCATTGCAGCACTGGGACAGCTTGTTGTTAAAGGATAAGTGCACTTTCAAACAAAGTGCACTTATGTTACTTGCTCCTTCCCCCCCCCCCCCCCCACCAGCCTAAAACACTACCCCCCCAGATGTATTCTTATCTCCATCTTACAGCAATGTTTAGATCCTACAAGGAAAGCCACATCTACACCACCATCATGGGATGCACTTCTATGGGGCCATCTCCTTCTAGGCTTACTTGGCCATAATTTCACCTTTTGTCATCTTTAGCGGGTGAAACCGTTCCTTATATGCGTATGTGTATTTAAAGTTTGTATCTGGCAGTTAACCTGACATTTTGTATTGATCAAGTTGCAGATAGACATGTGAAGAATGAAAAAAAAAAATAATGTGCTTTGTTTTGTATCGATTCGTTAATTAACTAAATTGTTTAGTTAAATTTGTTTTCGTAATCCGTTTTGTTTCGAAATTTTCCAAATTCAACTGAATTTAATTTAATTTGACCAAATTCAGAAAATTTGAATCTGCATTTTTCGATTTGAATACAGCTGCTGAATTTTTCATCCAAGAATTGCAATATGTTTACATTATATATTAGTTTACGAATTTCCAGAATTCTAAAAAAATTTATACATTTTTTTTTCGATTTGAACGCAGCTGCCAAATTTTTCACATCTAAGAATTGCAAGGTTTACATTTCATATTAGTTTCCGAATTTGAATAAAATTAGAATTTTTTTATTTTGGACTTATTTCGTTTCGTCATTTCAGAGGATTCGTTTACATTACTTACTATTGTGATTTGGAATTTGGATACAAAAAATGTATCTGAATTTTAATTCGGAACGAAACAATTCACACATAACTAGTTGCAGATCAGTGTTAAAATTCCACATTATGATTTTTCCATCTAAATTAGACTCCTCATTTTGTCAACTGTACTTATTTATGGTTCATTCAGATCTCACCTACGTTTTCAGATTAACACTATATAGAGTGCTCCTTTTCATAGGCCATTTATGATGCTATAAAGCCAAATGGCACACTTGGGGGATTGTTAGTCCATGTACAGTACTCACAAGTCATTGATTGCTCCTGTGTATGTGACCAAATGGTGTATGTAGAGGTTTGGCTAGCATTGCTCTTTAACCACTTCCCGCCCAGTCAATAGCATATTGACGTCCGGGAAGTGGTTCTGTTATCCACACTGGACGTCATATGACGTCCTGCAGGACGTCCTGCAGGATAACAGCCGCCGCGCATCAGGGGGGCGGGCATCGCGGCGATCGGTGGAGCGGTGTGTCAGTCTGCTGCTACACTAATCTCGGTAAAGAGCCTCCGGCGGAGGCTTTTTACCACGTGATCAGCCGTGTCCAATCACGGCTGATCACGATGTAAACAGGAAGAGCTGTTGATCGGCTCTTCCTCACTCGCATCTGACAGACGCGAGTAGAGGAGAGCCAATCGGCGGCTCTCCTGACAGGGGGGGTTTGCGCTGATTGTTTATCAGCGCAGCCCCCCCTCGGATACCCACACTAGACCACCAGGATGCCGCCCAGGACCACCAGGGAAGCCCCAAGCATGTGGATGGCCCCCATGGCCATCCACATGTAGTAAAACATAAAAAAAGTATGCCAATCAGTGCCCACAAATGGAAACTGACTGGCACCATCATGGCACGACCACAATGTGTGGTGGCTGGCATTGCTGGGCATCAGTGTCACCAGTGCCACCTACTAGTGTCCATCAGTGCCACCTATCAGTGCCCACCCATGCCCATAAGTGCCCACCTATCAGTGCCCGTCCATGCCACCTATCAGTGCCACCCATAAGTGCCCATCAGTGCTGCCTATAAGTGCCCATCAGTGCCACCTATGAGTGCCAATCAGTGCCACCTATGAGTGCCCATCAGTGCCGCATACCAGTGCCACATATCAGTGCCACCTCAGTGCCACCTCAGTGCCACCTCAGTGCCACCTCAGTGCCACCTCAGTGCCACCTCAGTGCCACCTCATCGGTGCCCATCAGTGTCGCCTTATCAGTGCCCGTCATTGAAGTAGAAAAGGTACTTATTTACAAAAAAAATTAACAGAAACAAAGAAAAACGTTTTTTTCAAAATTTTCGCTCTTTTTTTATTTGTTGTGCAAAAAATAAAAAATCGCAGAGGCGATCAAATACCACCGAAAGAAAGCTCTATTTGTGGGAACAAAATGATAAAAAATTTGTTTGGGTACAGTGTAGCATGACCGGACAATTGTCATTCAAATTGCGACAGCGCTGAAAGCTCAAAATTGGCTTGGGCAGGAAGGTGTATAAGTGCCTAGTATTGAAGTGGTTAATGGTTGTTTTATAGTCTTAAAATGGCAAGTTTACAGTGAACTTGTCCTTTAATATATCCCTCCATCCCCTGAGTGCAGATGCTGTGCTAATTGCCAACCTTTCTCCCCATTTAAGCAACCGTCACTGTGCAGCCTGGCACTACACAGCCCTGCTGGTTCCTCCTCTTAGTGTGCATGCACACAATGGCCCCGATTAAGCCACATTCTGCAGAATGGCTGGAATATTTATTTTCTCTCTTATCTCTAATATAAATGCAAAGCTGGAGTTCTGGAAAAGGGTGGCGATGGAGAGAACTGAGCTGCTGGGAAACCATTTAAATGACTTTAGTGCTTCTACTGTTAAACTAGAACTAAACTGCATCGGAGCACCACAAAACCCCAAAAAATAATTAATTTGTAATATTCAAAAGCAAACTCCCCCATCCATACATGTCTCCATGCTTTATTTTGCTAAAAAATCACAGATGATTGGCAGATGAGTAATGGCAGATGATTCATGTAGCATTTACTTCCTGGAATTTATCTGCCTTAGCTCAGGCATGCATGCAGGAGTGTGTGTTTAGCTGAGAAAGCTTCTCCTCCCCATCTGGGATATATGACATCATTTGTTTAGGCCTAGAAATCAGGAAGTAACTGAAATAATGTAAAAAAAAAAAAAAAAAAAAAAAAGTTAAGACAAGTAAATATAATATACCAATTTTGAAGATGAATAACCTCATAGCGCTTGCAGCTACAGGAGGTAAGTGGGGAGTTTTTTTTTTTAAGCTCAACTGCAAGAAAATCAAAAAATCCATCCTTGAAGTGGGTGCTTTAGATGGACATCGCTGGCAGGCTCACTAGGAATTTGTGGGATTTTGCAAAAAAATTTAAAATGTAGGTGCACTTATTATTATACAGGATTTATATAGCGCCAACAGTTTTACGCAGCGCTTTACAATATAAAAAGGGAGACAATACAGTTAAAACACAATAAAATACAAGAGGATTAAGAGGGCCCTGCTCAGAAGAGCTTACAATCTAATAGGGTGGGGAAAAAAAAGGTTGTAACTGTGGGGAAAAAAAAGGTTGTAACTGTGGGGAATGAGCTGATGAAAGTGGTAAAAGATTAGTTGGAGATGTGATAGGCTTCTCTGAAGAGATGAGTTTTCAGGGATCGCCTGAAGGTAGCAAGAGTAGGGGATAGCCAGACAGCTTGAGGTAGCGAGTTCCAGAGGATGGGAGAGCCTCTGGAGAAATCCTGGAGACAAGCATGGGAGGAGGAGACGAGAGAGCTTGAGAGTAGGTCTTGAGAAGAGCGGAGAGGACGGTTTGGGTGATATTTGGAGACAAGATTAGCCACTTCAATACCATGCACTTATACAGCTTCCTGCCCAAGCCAATTTTGAGCTTTCAGCGCTGTCGCAATTTGAATGACAATTGCGCGGTCATGCTACACTGTACCCAAACTAATTGTTTATCATTTTGTTCCCACAAATAGAGCTCTCTTTCGGTGGTATTTGATCGCCTCTGCGATTTTTATTTTTTGCGCAACAAATAAAAAAAGAGCGAAAATTGAAAAAAAAAAAAAAAAAAAAAACTATGTTTTTCTTTGTTTCTGTTAATTTTTTTTGTAAACAAGTACCTTTTCTACTTCAATGACGGGCACTGATAAGGCGGCACTAAAGGGCACTGATAAGGCGACACTGATGGGCACCGATGAGGTGGCACCAATGAGGTGGCACTGATGATGGGCACTGATATGTGGCACTGGTATGCGGCACTCATAGGCGGCACTAATGGGCACTCATAGGCGGCACTAATGGGCACTCATAGGCAGCACTGATGGGCACTCATAGGCAGCACTGATGGGCACTCATAGGCGGCACTGATTGGCACTTATGGGTGGCACTGATAGGTGGCACGGACGGACACTGATAGGTGGGCACTTATGGGCACAGATGGGCACGGATGGGCACTGATAGGTGGCACTGATGGACACTAGTAGGTGGCACTGGTGACACTGCTGCCTAGCAATGCCAGCCACCACACATTTTCTTGGCATGATCGTGCCAGTCAGTGCCCATGTGTGGGCACTGATTGGCATATTTTTTTATGGTTTTTTTTACATATATTTTTTTTTTACTACATGTGGATGGCCATGGGGGCCATCCACATGCTTAGGGCTTCCCTGGTGGTCCTTGGGGGCTTCCCTGGTGGTCCAGTGTGGGTATCCGAGGGGGGGCTGCGCTGATAAACAATCAGCGCGAACCCACCCTGTCAGGAGAGCCGCCGATCGGCTTTCCTCTACTCGCGTCTGTCAGACGCAAGTGAGGAAGAGCCGATCAACGGCTCTTCCTGTTTACTTCCTGATCAGCCGTGATTCGACATGGCTGATCACATGGTAAAAAGCCTCCGATGGAGGCTTTTTACCGAGATCAGTGTAGCGGTGGGTCAGACTGACCCACCGCTCCACCGATCGCCGCGATGCGCGCCCCCCCGGGCGCGCGGCGGCTGTTATCCCGCAGGACGTCATATGACGTCCAGTGTGGATAACAGAACCACTTCCCGGACGTCAATTTGCTATTGACTGGGCGGGAAGTGGTTAGCGATGTAGCTCAGGGCAGAGTTGTGAATGGCTTTGTATGTTGGTTAGTATTTTGAATTTAAATCGCTGGGAGATTGGGAGCCAGTGTAGGGATTGGAGGAGAAGGTTGACAGACACTAAGTGGTTAGTAAGGGGAATAAGTCTGGCAGCAGCATTCAAGATAGACTGAAGAGGACATAGCCTCTGGAGAGGCAGGCCAATAAGAAGGGAGTTGCAATAGTCAAAGCGAGAGATAAGGGAGTGAATGAGGAGCTTGATGGCTTCATTTGTTAAATAGGGGCGAATGTTAGAAATGTTATGTAGGTGAATTCTACAAACTTTTGACAATGATTGGACTTGAGGCTGAAATGACAAGTCAGAGTCTAGGATTACACCTAGCACCCTGGCGTGAGGGGAAGGACTGATGGTTGCATTGTTTGATGGAAAAGTCATGGAGAGGGGCACGGCGGGGGGAATATTAATAGCTCAGTTTTAGAGAGAGATTTAGTTTAAAGTTAAATTAAAGTTAAAGTTAAGTAAAGTGATTGCAAAGTCTTGTTTTTTTTTTCCCCCAATAAAAACAAGCATGTCATACTTGCCTGCTCTGTTGCAGTGGATTTGCACAGAGCAGCCTAGATCCTCCTCTTCTCGGGTCCCTCTACTGTGCTCCTGGCCCCGCCCTCCTGTCGAATGCCCCCACAGCAAGCAGCTTGCTATGGGGGTACCTGAGCCGAGTCACAGCTCCCTGTGTCCCTCCCTGTCTCTCTCCCGATTGGCTGACTGACTTTGATTGACAGCAGCGGGAGCCAATGGTGCCGCTGCTGTGTCTCAGCCAATCAGGAAGGAGAGTCTCGGACGGCTGAGATACTCGTAGACATAGCTGGAGAGAGATTGGGCTCAGGTAAGTATTAGTGGTGCTGGGGTGGCTGCTGCATAGCATGCATGAAGATAAAAAACCTTCTGACTGTACAACTTAAAGTGGTTTTAAACCCTTTTAAAAAATTTTTTTTTTTAAAACTACCTGTAAGAGAAAGGCATAATGAGCTAATATGACTAGCATAATAGCTCATTATGCATCACTTACCTTAGATCGGGGCCCCCGAAGCCGTCCTCGTCTCCCTCTTCAGCCGCAGCCATCTCTGCGGCGATAGCCGGAAGGTTACTTCCGGGTATCGCCGCTCCAGCCAACCACAGCGCCGCTCCGGCGCTGTGATTGGCCAGGCAGGCGGAGACGTCACTCTGCGCATGCGTGCGGGAGCCTTCACATTCGGCTTCGCCCAGCGATTGCTGGGAAGTAGCCAAATTTGTGAATGGGATTAACCCCATGAATGCGCCGTTGTCTACGGCGCGCATGCGCCGTAGACAGCGGCGCCTGTCATTTAACTAAATATCTCCTAAACCGTGTAGGTTTAGGAGATATTTCTTGCACCTACAGGTAAGCCTTAATCTAGGCTTACCTGTAGGTGCAAGTTGAAAAAGTGGGTTTACAACCACTTTAAAAAAGGTAGAAAGAATTCCATCCTAAACCTAACTAATTTAACCACTTGTCCCCCGCCCACTGTCAATTGACGGCGGGCGGAGGACACTCTCGTTCTGGGAGGACGTCATATGACGTCCTCCCTTTAAAACGAGTTAGGGGGCGCGTGCGCGCCTCCGGCGGCGCGCGCGATCGCCGCGTTCCCAAGGCCCCGATGCGCGTGCCCGGCGGCCGCGATTGCTACCGAGCACCCGCGATTGCCCGGGAAACGAGCAGGAAAGTGGATCTCTGTGTGTAAACACACAGATCCACGTCCTGTGAGGGAGAGGGGACCGATGGTGTGTTCCTTGTACATAGGGACAACCATCGGTCACCTCCCCCAGTCAGTCACCTCCCCCCACAGTTAGAACACATTGAGGGAACATATTTAACCCCTTCCCGCCCCCTAGTGGTTAACCCCTTCCCTGTCAATCACATTTATACAGTAATCAATGCATTTTTATAGCAGGGATCGCTGTATAAATGTGCATGGTCCCAAAAATGTGTCAAAAGTGTCCGATGTGTCCGCCGCAATATCGCAGTCACAATAAAAAAAAAAAAAATCGCAGATCGCCGCCATTACTAATAAAAAAAAAGAAAAAAAAATGCTATAAATCTATCCCCTATTTTGTAGACGCTATAACTTTTGCGCAAACCAATCAATACGCGCTTATTGCGATTTTTTTTTTTACCAAAAATATGTAAAAGAATACGTATCGGCCTAAACTGAGGAAAATTTTATTTGAAAAAAAAATGGGTATTTATTATAGCAAAAAGTAAAAAAAATAGTGTTTTTTTTCCAAACTGGACGCTCTTTTGTTTATAGCCCAAAAAATAAAAACCGCAGAGGTGATCAAATACCACCAAAAGAAAGCTCTATTTGTGGGAAAAAAAGGACGCAAATTTAGTTTGGGAGCCACGACGCACGACCGCGCAATTGTCATTCAAAGTGTGACAGCGCTGAAAGCTGAAAAATGGCTTGGGCAGGAAGGGGGTTTTCGTGCACAGTAGGGAAGTGGTTAAAAAACGTCACCTCCATTCTCCTAAAACCTATGCCGACTAATCTATGTAAAAAAGATGCATATACTTTTTTTTTTCAATTCACTCTGGTCCATCCACATGTAAGTAAGTGCTGCAGAAAATATATTTTTTAATGACAGGCCATAGTTCTACATTAAAACGCTTGGCACGTCCATAGACTGGACGCAGGTTCACTTTAACTGACAGGCATTCAGCATGCATAAAAGGCTAATTTATACAAAGCACCTCAGTAATGTCAGAAACCGGCAAGCTACATTGATCATTTTTGAAGTGCGACCCGTCTCAAAATAAGGCATATTCGAAAACTATGTAGGACATTGTCAACCATTATTTCTCAAGGGATCAGTCAAGGTCATGTTATCACACGCAATTTGTGAACAAGATCATCTGACGTTAATCCACCCTGTCCTCTTCCTAACAGAACTTCAGTCACTCTTGCTTGCCTCTCCATAATCTATTTGCTCTCCAGAAATGATAAGTCTAATTATCAAATCTCCAATTTTCTAAATGATCTTAAAAACTGCTTGTCAATTCTACAATGCCACTTGATGCTCATTACAGAAAATTACTACGGCAGCTTCATTAGCAGCATTTCTTAAAAAAGAGACAAAGTTACCTATAAAACTAACACAGTTTGTAGAAATGTGAAAACCAGTATTGTGAGCCTCCTCCTGAAATCAGAAAAAAATCCTCCCTTGAAGTAAGTCTCCCCCACAGAAAAATTAAGCATTTTTCCTTTACATAAATTATTATTCACTTGCAATGCCTTTGAACTCTGTAGGTAATTCAGCCACTCCAGGAAGAGTCCATTCTTTTGCACTTCTCGAGTTTCCCCTTCCTCTTGCCACGTCATAACCATGGGTGTCCACAGGTAGAGGCAGGGGGGGCAATTGCCCCCCCTCCGAATCGTCAAGAAGGTGTTGTAGTTGCCAGCTGCAGTGTCAGCCGTGGCCGACGCTGACTTTTTTCAGAGTCAGCCGACTGCTCTCTGTCCTGACATATGACGTCCCTCCCTTACCCCCAGCCTGATCATCGAATGAGATGGCTCGGCAGCTCGGCTGTTCTGCCGCTCCTCTTCAGTGATTGGCTGCCTGCCTGTGTACAGGTTGTGCAGATCCAGCCAGCGTCGGCGCCGCCTACTCAGTGCAGTCAGTGGCCGAGCGATACACTGCCAGTGCCTACTCATCACATCACAGCAAATCCTGACCTGACGTGAATGGCATATACCGTGTTTTACCGAAAGCAAGACCTACCCCGAAAATAAGACATAGCGTTATTTTCCAGGAGAGCTGAAATATAAGCCCTACCCCGAAAATAAGCCCTAGTTTAAAATGCTTGTAAAATCCTTAAATCCACTCTATTACAGTAGTATATAATGTACAATGTGTGTGTTTCTGTAATATAATTGCAGGGAAGAGAGCTCCGGCGGGTCACGGCACTATAATGAAGGCATTTGACACAATTATATTACAGAAACACACACATTGTACATTATATACTTATTGTAATAGAGTGGATTATAGGATTTTACAAGCATTTTAACTCAGTTCACAATGGGGATTCCTGTTGGGCAGGGAGAGAGCGGGGGAGAGAAGACAGCACATTACATGGTAAGACCTACCCCGAAAATAAGCCCTACTGTGTCCTTTGTTGCCAAAATGAATATAAGACCCGGGCTTATTTTCGGGGAAACACGGTACAGTTGCAAACAACAGAAGAACTACCACAGGTAACAGCAGTTAGGAGGAGCATTTTGATTTATATATTGCTGCAAAGTTGGACAGCTATTATTGGAAAAAATATGTCTGTGTATGTTAAGAGATAAATTCATCTTAACTTTGTAGAGGCTGTTTTCATCAAGATCAAAATATGGCCACAACAGATGTATTACGATACATTGCAATATAAAAAGATGTACATTCTCTAGGCTATATTTATATGGGCATGGTACGCCTGGCGTGAGTACCTTCCAATACAAAGTGAAGCTGAATTATCTCTTATAACACAAATATCTTTCCACTGGAATGATATGTGTGTTATATAAGATAATTCAGCGTGACTTTGTATTGGAAATTACTCGTACCATGCCTATATAAAATATAGCCTAGAGAATGTACATCTTTTTAAATTGCATGGGTGACCTTAAAATGATGCCCCCACCCTGAAAAAAGCTCTGCGGACGCCCATGGTCATAACACTCTGCTGTTCTGGGGGTGAATGAATACTGTGTGTGCTGCTCCAGCTCCTCCACCATTATCATAATTTTTGGAACCAAAGGTGCATTCAGGAGAGACACTGAAAAGCAGAAAAAGAATGCTAGACATTCCTACATGTGTCTAGACACACCTAAACACTAGATGTGTCTAGCATTCAAGTGTTAATGCATTCCAATGGCCAGAAGAAATTAATATTACTATAGAATGTGTAAAAATAAAAACCGCAGAGGTGATCAAATGGCACCAAAAAAAAAGCTTTGTGGGATAAAAAATTATAAAAAATTAATTTGGGTACAGTGTTGCATGACTGCAATTGTCATTCAAAACATTACAGCGCTGAAAGCTGAAAATTGGCTTGGGCAGGAAGGGGGGTGAAAATGCCTGGTATTGAAGTGGTTAAAAAAAGAAGGAAAAAAAAAAACTCTAGCAACACACACCAAACTGTGCATGTGCAGAGTGCTCCCAAGGCTCTGTACTATCAGGAGATCGATTGGGAACAGTGAAAGCAGGGGAGGATCAGAGAAGACAGGATCAAACTGTATTTGCACAATGCGCAGGATTATCCCATTAGGTTCCACAGCGAGTATAACATGCATGTATAACAAGCTTGCTTTACTGCATATACACACTGATTTTACAGTTGTGGGTTTAGTAACAATTTAAGGGTAGGAACTAATGTGAATGTACATTATTCTGTACATCAGGGGTGCCCAACCTTTTGAAGCGCAAGGGCCACTTAAGCGACTTGGTAACCGGTCATGGGCCAGAATGAGCGGAGCGGGTGGATGGCAGCCCACTCTACTCTATAGAGCCCACTGTACTAACAGTATTCTATTCCATTCCAGAGCAGGAGGTCGCGGCCCAATCAGAAGGCTCCGCAGGCCACATGTGGCTCCCGGGCCACTGGTTGGGCACCCCTGCTGTACATGTAAAATGCTGCGTAAATTGACAGCGCTATATAAGTATCTGTAGTAAAAATAATAAGAGATACGTTTGTGACTAGACTTCTCTCTGTTACAGTTAAACATTATCGCAAGGTAAGCTACCTGCCCCATGCCTGTAAATCACTCACAATCATGTGCATCTAGCAGACCTAACTGGCTTCTAATCTGACTGACGGAACAGTATTTCTATAAAATGGCACATTTTTGTGTTTTAAGATGGCCGAGTTAAGGTGGAACCATTCTGACACTATTGGGTGCCCTTTGTACTTTTAATTTTTTATACAATAGTCAGGTGGCATTATAAAAAAGCAAACGCTTTACCTTGTTAGTAGTTGTGTTCATTTTTCTTCTTTTCATACAGAACACTCAGTGCCGGTTCACACAATAGCAACTTGGGATCCGACTTGTAAGTCCTCAAGTTTCCCCAAGTTGCTGGACATAAGAAATGCCATAGAAGTAAATGAGGGATGTCTTAATATACACTACTGAAGTCGCTCCGACTTCAGAGAAGGTTCCTGTACTGCTTCAAGGCGACTTCTAGGCAACTTGTACCCATAGATTTCAATGAAAGTTGCCTCCAAATCGGATCTCCATCTATATTGAAGCAACTTTACAGGAAAAAGAAAATAGTTTACCCAGGCAAACCCCTCCATATCACAGAGCTAATTATTCTGTGATTGGCCACAGCCAAAGTCACCTGTCCTAGAGGCAACTTTAAGTCGCTTTGTAAGTTACTTGAAGTCGCCTCCAAATTGCCTTGCAAAGTCGCGCTGTAAGTCGGGTTTGCCCACGTGTGAACCGGGACTTACTAAGTTTTGTACTTTTACTTTGCTTATATTCATCTGTCCAAATCTAGAAAGGATCAGGGCTACATTTGCAGCCACAAAAATTACAATTTCACAACTTCTAATCTGGAACAGATCACAAGCATAATCCTCGTTGCTGCAGCTTTGCCAACGCATGTACAGATCAGCTGTGGAGAAAATGCAAGCCAAGTGACTTGTTCATTTTAGATCTGTTGTGTGTACCCATGGGCCAACACCAACCTCAAAATCCAATGAGACAATGGGCAGTTTAAATTAAAAGCCTGGTCACATAACGATGGGGTCTTCTACTCCCTTCTGAACTGAAAGACCTGAAATTGGAGTAGGAACTAAACTAATGGAAAGTTTGGATTTTGGACATACAAGTATGTATGGGGAAATTCCTTTTGGTGGAGATCTCTTAAAAATATGGAGAACAGATAGGCCTCACTTCTCTTCTTTGCCATTTAAGAGGAACATTTGACTGTCTTTACATATTTTATCCAGGTTTCAAATGCCTAGAGAGAATTATCCGTTTTTAGCAAGAATATATAAATCATTGCCATGGTAACTGGCTTCTGTAAGAATTTGGAATGTGTAACTTTGTATCATATACAAAAATCCATCAACAGATGTTTTCAAGCCTTTAATGATTTTCATTTAAACAGAGTAATTTGATGTTGGGACCTATGCACTGTGTGAGACAGGCTGCTAAAAAAACTGTCAATAAAGATTATTCAGTAACCATTGTTACATGACAATGATGTAGACAATCTTTGCATTTGTAGCTTTCAGATCATTGCAGAAATCTGGCATGATCATTTGAGGGTAGTTAGTTCACTTCAATTTGCCAGGCAGACATTCCCAAAAACCAGGAATTATTACCAACAGACATTGAATGACACCAGCAGACACCACTGGCGGAGGCATGCAATTGGAAGAGGCAACCATACAAGTTGGAAAGTCCTGTTCAATGCCACCCTACTCACACCTCATGATTGTTCTATCACTTTAGTAATATACTGGAAAGGAAAGGGACAAGGATTAATGATGATGCCCTTAAAATAAGGGAGGACGGAGAGACTGTGTCCCAACAAAGCGGGGATGTCACCCCATCTTCCCTAGCGGATACCGGGCCTGGCCTTGGGGCTGTGTAGTGAGTATCCCAGATTGTCCCCGCTTTGTTGGGACACAGTCTCTCTGTCCTCCCTTATTTTAAGGGCATCATCATTAATCCTTGTCCCTTTCCTTTCCAGTATATTACGTTCCAACACTCCTGATGAATGGCTGTAATGCCAGGAAATGCATTGAATGCCCCTAGATGCCCCAAGTTACCTGTCCCTACAATGTTTAACCCATTTATCTTATTATGTACAGTTATTATGTTGAATTCCCATTTGCATTGCATGCTATGTAGCAGCATATTTAGTGTAAGTCATGTGACTACCTATTTATTTGATACAATATTTTTCTACAATGTAACAATAAATCATGTACTGTAAATTTTATGTTTCTGTCAATATCTGACATGGCGGTTGCCTCACTCAAAGTCCCACAGCGCTCTTTTTCTACAAATTAATTTAGGGATGGAGGTCGCCATGTGTGCTATAGTGTGTGTGCCAGGTCATATCCAATTCACTGAATTGCTGGGACTTGTTGTTCAACATCCATTTTTTCCATTGTTTATTATTTTATTAAGACTGCTGTTTTTACTGATGTAGGGCTTGTGTTGGGTCTTTGCGCCATTGTTTTACTTTTCTGTTTGTCACTTTAAATAACCCTGAAGAAGGGGGACTCTGTTCCCCTGAAATAAGTTGGCTTGATACCTTAAATAAAACGTCTTTAAACCCACTTTCAAACTCACATTTACTGGATCCCAGGCACTCCTTTCTATATACCATTGAATATTGAGAGGAATGAGATCTTTAATTAGACTTTAGATCATATGAGAAAGATAGGGTGCAATATGTCATGTATTAATTAAAATAAAGAGATCTGCTCAAAAAAAATAACGTGATTTGATAATGTGCCACATTGATTCTTGTGCACTGCAGATCTTAAAAATAGGCCCACTTCAAATACCGGTCAGAACAAACAACAAGGCACAGCACCATAATCTGTCTTTCGCACAGTTTTGCAAATCATAACAGTGAATGCATCATGCTTGGAGCTCCGTGTTCCTTTTAAGCGTACATACCTGAACAAATCCACTGAACAATGATTAAACACGTTTTATGCGCCCCTTGAAGACGCCTCCAGACAGTTAGAACCAAGGTGCACATTATTCGCTAGGAACAAACAGCTTGTACAGTCTAGGTTGCAGTGTTACTTACGTAACAGCTTGAACTACTGTCCTTGGGACATTGACAAGAGTTTGCTTCCCACACCAGCTAGCAATATTCCCTGCCTAGAATTTCAGTGCCAAAGGTTTTCCATGTAAAGTAAATTATTATTCATTAAATGGCATAGGTTTATGCAATAAGTCTGCCCAAAAGGCAGTGAACTGAAGAAACAAACAGCAAACAGAGGGTCAGGGGTCCTGCAGCCTCACAGGACAGTCAGAGGAGAATGAAAACTCCTCCTACAAGCTTTAACCAGTACTCGGCCAAACATTGACAGAAGTCACAAGACTGCTATCTACGGCTGATAGGAAAGGGTATTTAGCAGTTTATACACTCCTCAAAAAATTAAGGCCGGGTTCACACTTATGCGAATTGGATGACTAGGACTCCCCTAATGATTTTTCCTTAAGCATAGGGGAAGGGGAGATTACAGTAGCTCACATTTAACCACTCTGTCCCATTGGGTTGAACTACTGATGCTACCCCACACTGCCTCTTATGACAATTTGATCTGCTTTTTGGACCAAAAAGCCTCCCACCTCGTTGAGCTGAGAAAATGGTGCAGCCCCTACAAGAACTACAAGTTGCACGTCTGCGTTCTTTCTATAGACTTGGAGATTGTCTCACCTCTACCATATGCAGACGTGATCACAAAGGGGGGCAGGTTTGCTCCAGAAATCCAGTGTCCCAAATTTATATGGATACTTAGATGGGACTTCTATTACAGGTACACATGAATGATGAAAGATCCAACCCCTCAGGCAGAGAGTGCAAGTTAAAGAGTAATGGCCCGTACACACGATCCGAATATCGTACGAAAAATGTAGTCCGAGGAAGAATCGTACGATAATCGGATCGTTAGTATAGAGCTTTCAAGAGCCGATCATGACAGTTCATCCGATATTATTTTAAATCGGACATGCACGAAAATTTTCCTCGTACGATACTAGATCGTACGATTTTAGTTTAGTGAGTACAGTTGTCGTCCGAAAATACAATACAAATACATTACTTCCGATTTTTTTTTTCTGTCGTACGAGAATTTGTGACTTTAATAACCTATTTAATTTCTACTTGCGGCTATTAAGCGGAAAAAGTCGTACGATCTGTCGCACGATATTCGGATCGTGTGTACGGGGCATAAGGCTGCCCTTACTGTAACAGGGACATTCCATGGTGGGACAGGCTTTTGGAGAACTTTAAAAGAAACCTGTTAAAATAGAAACATGGGAGGGAAAGGTCTATTTTTATCCAGTAGTGTCATGTTTTTCTTTTTGGTTCTATATTTACTTAGTCACGGACCCAGGACCCGCATATACACCTGATCTCCAAATGCTTCTTCCAGATCATTGGCATGTAGTATAGGAAGGGTAATGAAGACAACCCTGGGGCAAGTCAACAATGTTAGCTCCCATATTTATGTCCTGACAGATTTCCTTTAAAGAAACTGGTGGATGCAGATGTCAGTCTTGAACGCTATAACCCTTTAAAATAAAAGTCAACACACCCTGCTGTCTATATTAATGCTGTTTAAGAGTCTGCTGAAATCAGAAGCTGAAAATACTAGACATAAGTTAGACTTAAAGCGGACCTTCAGTAATTTTTTCATCTTTCCATGTATTAAATCTTCTGCCCTTGTTGTTGTTGTTGTTGGATAGAATTTTTTTTTTCCTGCCAGTTAATACCTTATACAGCCCACTTCCCGTTTGTCTGGTAAAAAGCCTAGGCTTATGACATCATAAACAGCTCTCCCTCTCTCTCGTGAGAGTTTGCCAGGAATGGAGGGGGGGGCGAGTTAAGAGGGCCAAATGAGCGCTGCAAAGCTGGAGGTGTGCCTCTGTGTAAATCCAGGAAGTAAACAAGCAGCAGCTGCGGCTGCCCACAGTTAAAATGGCTGCAGCCAGACTCAGTGGAGGGAGATTTCTGCATCATATTTGGCAAGTACAGAATCACAGTATATATAAAATAATATGCACATTGGTTGGAGGGAAGCTTCAGAATGGCAAATATGTTTGTATTACAAATTATGTGAGCAGACTGCAGTTCCTCTTTAATGTAGAGTATTTAATAGTTTTAAAGCATTTGGTTGCATTTATAGTCCAGAAGTGGTTCGTAACTGTTTTTTAAAACACCCTTACACATATTTTTGGGTTTCCAGGCATTTAACAGAATTTTCAAGTATTTTGAGAGTTTTGCAGACATTTTCATAGACCATAATAAAAAAAAGCTTGAATATGCAAGTAGGATGAAGTATTTCCCTGAGCATGATGCCCTATTGCAAACAGTCCCAATTTAAGGCAATGCACTTGCCTGTGACCTAGTATTTTGCTGTATGACCACTGTGGCTCTGGTTAAGACACATGCCATATTGTCTCTAGCCTCGTGCTTGAAGCAAAGCTCACCCTTGAATCTGACATTTCTGAGATGACAATAGCGGGCAATTATAGTTGGTTATACAGCAAAAATTTGCTACAATACAGCCAAGGTTTAGTGCAGGGTGTTTGTGCGGTTGCACTGCTGCAAAGACACTGCGGTCATACTGTAAAGTTTCTCTTGAACTCTGTAGTCTGCATTTATTACATTAAAATGGCAAGTCAGCATGGTTAAAAAATTCTGAAAGCAGCACTATAGCAGATAAATATATACAGACGACAGAATCAAATTCTAAACTAAGGGAAGGTGGTTAAATAATAATATAATCATATACATTAGCATTTTCGAGAGCCTTTTTTTTTTTATATCAGACTACATCAGTCACTGGACATTCATATCTTTGTGAAAGTCAACTTAATATGTTGAAAAAAAAAAATACCCCAAAGAGCCTTATTCATTAGAACGTTAGAGCCAATATAGCTTCTTAAAAACTGTCCCGTATTGAATGTGAACATGAGACTAAATGATAAAAGCATCTCCAAGGGATTTTTGCATGCATTTTTATCAATTTTCAGAGCACCCTGGATTACTTGAACATGGAGAACTCAATATGACATAGCCACTTCCATATAAAAAGGTCACCATTTTGCCATGACCCCCCCTGCACCATCCAATACACTGTGCTGAGCCCCTCTAAACAAGTAAGGCTCTACAATGTGGAAAGATGAGTCAGTGTTCCTACAATGGAGCTCAGAGTGGAAGTTTGTATAGTAAGTCAGGGGCTCCTAAGGAATCTGGGAGACAAATTAAAGTATATACACAGTACAGAGGCCTCTTGAGCCTGCTGCTATCTCCTGAGGTCAAACTTAAATACTAAAAAAGGCACACAACAGCCAAGGCTCCTTTCACACTTGTGCAACTTTGGGTCTTACAAGTTGATCCCAAGTCTCAGGACATGTGAAATGCCATGTATGTCTATGAGCTGTTCCAATTGACACTACTGAAGTTGGTGCAACTTCAGAAAAGGTTCCTGCACTACTTTGATCTGACTGACAATTTCAATGCCAGAGAGTGCAAAAGTCTTATTAAAAGTTATTTCAAAGTCAGATTTCAAATGCGCTGAAAATTTCGCAACTTTGGAGTCAGCTAATGTAAAATCAGCCCAAATTAAAAGAAATCCTTGAGATGCACACAGCGAGAACAGCCTACCATCTCAGAACTTCATTTTTTCATCCAAACATTGCTATATGGTTTTAGTCTTTCCCAATTGTTAGTAATCTGGGGATACTGGAATGCATCTGTTAGTGATAATAGGACGACATCCTTGATGCCTCTCACATTCCGAAAACGTCAGTTCTAGACAGCTTATCAGAACAACCAATTAAATTTAAACCTGCTTGAAAATTTGAATGTAATTTTAGGATGCAGAGAGAAATTAAGTTATACAGCATAAGCTACGGCAAATACACTCCTACTGGCCTCCTATGGAGTCTGTAAAACTCTGTTCGTAGAGGATTATGCAAAGTAATAATAATGTAAACGGAGTCAATTTTCCAGTTTTGGCACAGCTGAATTATTTTACAATTATAGCATAAGTTGCTCATGGGTGCTTTCAACTGTTGCCAAAAATTGATCCTAAAACTTTCATACTAGTACGCTAAGATTACTCCAGTCCAACATGAAAATTTTGTACTGAAATGCATTTTAATTCTGCCATTTGACTTTTACAAATCAGATGGACCTACAGAAAATTTGCCAAAATTTTGGAACGGCCTAAATCAAAAACATGAGAAAATGCAGACCAGGAAGTCCCATAGTTTCAGTTCCGCTCTTTAAACTGAAGTCACTACCTACAAACATTGCACTTGCAAGAAGAAAGCTGAACAAAAACAGAATTGTGGCATAAATTGATTCTGCTAAATTTTTTAGGAAGAGAAAATGGAGGCCCCAAGGGGATTGTATCCCCTTGGGGCCTCCATTTTCTCTTGCTGCAAAATTGGGATGTGGTAGGAAGTCTCAGGACTAACTATAATAATCTCTTTGTAGTTTCTCCAACATATTTTCTGCTAAATTTTTTAGAACTCAGATTTATGTAAACATGGCAAACTTACTGCTGCGTTTCCTGAATTATTAGTTCAATGATTGACTCGACTTGTTGACCAGAACTGACCTTTAACAGTCAGTAAAACACAGAACCAAAAAGCTACCAACATCCAACAATTTTCATTGGTAGCACTTTCAAAATATCTTGAAACCTCGATTTCTCTACTAGCCTGGCCATGTAATCAAACAGATACAACATCTCCCAATACGCCCCAGACAAAACTATCAATTCTTTAAAGCGACGTGGCAAGATGATTAGTCACTTGTCCACTGTTCTAATTCTTCATTCTTGACTTGCTTTAATGAACGTTCTGCAGCAACAGCCAGCTAGTTTTAGAACATTGCTGTCGTACAGGAAACAAGATAAGCAATAAACACTAAAACAGCATCCTTCCTAGTGTACATTAAGATAGAACTTTCTAAAATTATCTAAGAAAACATTTGAAGGGCTGGGACTGATGTATAACGCAATTATTACTGACAATTTTAATACAATTTTGGCATTAAAAATTTGAGTGCACAGAGACCTGCAAGAAACATATATATTAGAGATTTATATTATAAACAGAAAGACCAGCATTAAATATACAAGCTGCATGAAATGGATTTCTAAAGCAACATGTAGTAGCTCAACACAGGTAACGTGCTATTGGCTGTGCGACTCAGTTTTCCATAGATCCTAAAAATAAGTAAACTACACTTTCTGTCCCCTATAATTGCATTACCATGTGTTATTACTGGGTGCAAAGGCTAGAAAATGTGGCACCAGCGACTCCAGTGGAGGTGTGGAACAATGTAATAACCGTGAAGAATCGAAACCCTTAAAGTGATTATAAAGTCTTGGTTTTTCTGAAATTAAAAATAACAAACATGTTATACTTACCGCCTCTGCTGCAGTGGTTTTGCATAGAGCAGCCTCGATCCTCCTCTTGGGTCCCTCTTTGGCTCTCCTGACCCCTCCCTCCTGTTGAGTGCCCCCACAGCAGGCAGCTTGCTATGGGGGCACCCTGAGCCGAGCCACAGCTCCCTGTGTCTATTCAGACACAGAGCTGCAGCCCGGCCCCATCCCGTCTCCTTTCTATTCTCATTGGCTGACTTGACTTTGATTGAAAGCAACGGGAGCCAATGGCACTGCGCTGCTGTCTCAGCCAATGAGGAGGGGAGTCACGGATAGCCGAGACATTCCTACAACATCGCTGGAGCTAGAGGGACCTCAAGTATTAGGGGGGCTGCTGCACACAAAAGGCTTTTTATCTTAGGAAAAACGTTTAGCCTTTACAACCCCTTTAAGTCCCGCACACACGGGCCCAATATCGGGCGGTAACAGATGGTTCAAAAGAAACAAGTCAACATTTGGCTCGTGTGTACGGCAGCTGGTCCGACAGAAGCCGGATGAGAGGCACGACCAAAAAAAGGTCTGCCGATTGGCATTCAATCAGCGCTCTCAGCCAATGGATAAAAGCACTGACAGGTGTGTTCCGGCGGGGGGGGGGTAGTCCCCCTGTCAGAACACAATAGCCAAGCAGGGGAGATCGCTGTACTAACATTAAATAGTTAGTACATCGGCTCCTCCTGAGCACTTCAGTCTTTTTTTCGTTCAGTCGGCTGGGTTGAACAATTTTTTTTATAAATCACTGCTAGTGTGTAGTGGGCTTTAAAAGTGCTCCGCATGTGTTGCCAGCTAAACCTTTTCTAAAGAGGACCTGAATCCAAAAAGTGAAGATCTGTTATCCAATGGGGTACATCTAAAAATGTTAATTGTATCTAAGCAGTACCCTTAAATGTTTATCCTTCATCTCAAATTCCTGCCTAAAAACAAGTGCACTTCATGAGCCTTGAGCCTCACAGCTGTACATCTACACAGTGTTAGGTCATCTAAAAGCACTGTGCCTCTGACTGCTAGCCTCACAATGTCTGGATGCTAGTGCCATTATTGACCATAATAAGATAATGCCAATTCCATGTTGCCATATTAGGTCAATGAAGTCACAAGCATCCCAACCCTTTTTATACATGCAAATATATAAAGGGTAAAAAAACTGCGCTAGCAATCAAAGATAAAATAACAGTAAGCTAAAAATAGGCAGCAGAAATGGTGTGACAGCACCTAGAGAAGTTAGAAAAAGAAAAAAACTGTGCCAACCTTCTTAAACTTAAACCAAACCCAATATAAGAATATTGAGCTTACTAAATGCACAAGATAAGTGAACTAGAAGATATTACACCAAATAGTCCAATGATAATTGTTCAGGTGGTCTAGGAGTCCACAAGCCTAGTGGCAGGGAAACAAATAAACCACACTAAGGACTAATCAAATCTTAATAAATGCACAGGATAAAAAGGAACTAGCAGATATTGCGCCACATAGTCCAATAATTATTGTTCAGATGATCTAAAAGTCCACAGATCCTTATGGCAGGGAAGCCAATAGAACCACACCACAGTGACTGCTCAAATCAAGTTGTGAGGTATCCACCACCAAAGGAAGGGGAAGCAGCTTACCAGAAGGCAAGCGGTTTGGGACATTCGACTATAACCCAGCCGCGGCCTTTAGTATAGTGGTCCTCCCTTAGCAAGCCAATGTGTTCCGTTCAGATGGTCCACGTGTCCATGCATCCGGATCATAGATTCCCAACATAAAATAGAAAGGGCAGACCAATAGTGTACCTCCGTATAGCAACGGTTTATTAAAAACATTAGTTATACTTACAAAATGGAAACGATAAAAACAGCATATAACAGTAAATGCCGGCTGGCATAACAGGAGCCTCACTCCTCGAGCGTGGTGACGTCACTGAGCGTCCTACTAGACGCGCTTCGTCATCACGTAGACGTTTTCAATAGGAGTGGGCGCTACAGTGACGCATCACGCCTAAGAAAGGCCGGACCCCATTGTGAAATGCACGGTTCGGCCATCTTGGTTTTGGGCAAATATGCCCATTCTTGATAACTTGTTTCACAACTTCGCAACCGAAGTATGAGGGAGGAAAAATTTAATGGAACTAGAACGCTCGTCTTAGAGAAAACGTAGGACTATGGGCAGAAATTACGAGTGCCCCAATCCGGGAGTAGATTAATATATTTTTGGCCTGGACAATATCCTATAACCGGAAGCGAATACCCTTGTGGATGCACTAATGATTAAAAGAATATTAATTGCAATCTTATAGCGGTATAATTTAATTTTTATACATGCAGCTGTGGGGTGGAGAACCGTCCGCATGCAGCTCACTGGACCAGCAATGCAGCTAATCTCTCAGTTTAGACTTAACCAAAGCTCATCCCTGTTCCCGACCTTCTTCTGCTGCTACTTGATTATTCTTCCATTAGTCATTAGACCACTAGACATCATAGTGGCAGATATGATATAAGGAAGTCAAAACAGTGAATTGGATGTGACCTGACACACACTATAGCACACATGGCGACCTCCATCCCTAAATTAATTTGTAGAAAAGGAGAGCTGTGGGACTTTGAGTGAGGCAACCGCCATGTCAGATATAAACAGAAACATAAAATTTACAGTACATACAATATTTTTCACAATGTAACAATAAATGATCAAATAAATAGGTAGTCACATGACTTACACTAAATATGCTGCTATATAGCATGCAATACAAATAGGAATTCAACATAATAACTGTACATAGCAAGATAAACGGGTTAAAAACCATTGTAGGGACAGATAACTTGGGGCATCTAGGGGCACTCAACGCATTTCCTGGCAATACAGCCATTCATCAGGAGGGTTGTAACATAATATACTGGAAAGGAAAGGGACAGGGATTAATAATGATACCCTTAGAATAAGGAAGGACAGAGAGAATGTGTCCCAACAAAGTGGGGACAATCTGGGATACTCACTACACAGCCCCAAGGCCAGGCCCGGTGTCCGCCAGGGAAGATGGGGGTGACAGGCATGATGTCTCCCCCGGGGTTGAGATGGGGGAGCCCTCCAAGAACGAAGAACAGCGCCCCAAGCGTAACACGGTGGTGATATAAGGAAGTCATCTGACAGGGCTGCTGTACCTACAAAAACTGCACGGAAGAGGCTCCTGCACTTTTTAAAATTGCTTCCCCAAGGTAACTGCATAGTGCTGTGTGGTTCCCAGCATGGAAACACGCACTGCGGTTTTCAGTGCATGGGGATATCATTAAGAATGAATGGCAACTGTCCCTTGCCCCCAAGTCAACTAACAGCAGTGCATTTTTGCTGCGGGAAGGGGCGCGATTTACGCACAGTCCTGCACCCACAGAAGTGTGAACATAGCTTAAGTATAGCTCTACATTTAATTGAGGGAGAAAAAAAAAAAACATTAGTCTAAATAATATGTTACTGTTCATGTCAGACTTTGAAATTCTCAGTGTCAAAAAGGACAATGGTGCAGGCTCTTACTTCACTTCGGTATATAGCCGACTTTAAACATAAATTATTTAGAGATTTTAACTGTGAACTTACAATGTTGCTGCTTGAAAACCTGGCATGATGCAAGAATCTGAAAATAATTGTGCACGGTCAGAAAACCGCTATGGTGGCTTCAGCCCTATGTTTTTGGTTATTGTTAAGACAAATACAGCAGTGTATCCATCATTATTATACAGGATTTATAAAGTCAACAGTTTGTGCAGCACTTTACAACATGAGGGCAGACAGTACAGTAACAATACAATACAGGAGGAAACAAAAACGCCCTGCTCGTTAGAGCTTACAATCTAAGAGGGAGGTCAAGTGAACCAAAAGGTAATAACTGTGGGGGGTAAGCTGATGGAGAAAATAAAAGTACAGTTGTTAGGTTGGGGCAGAATTGGCTTCTATGAAGAGGAGGGTTTTCAGGGATGGTCAAAAAGAAAACAGAGTAAATGATAGTTGAATAGATTGGTGTAGGGAATTCCATAGGATAGGAGAGGCTCAAGAAAAGTCCTGGAGGCGAGCAGAACAAGTACAAAGCAGCGCCACTTCACCCTCTTATTTTTTTTATTACTCTTCACTGATCCCACATTTCTGGGTTTAGCTGGGGTGGGCAGCAGCTATTACATCACCTTCGCGCGGAACACCATATTTATTTAAAGGTTTTTATTTTGGGGTACAGTGCTAAGCAGAATCTGCAGATGATACACTTGGAAGTTTCAGATTCTGAAGATTCTACCAGCACTTCTGGATCTACAATACCATAAAGAATGGATTCACTGAAGTTGATACGGTTTAGTATTATAAGTGCCTTTTACATTGTTTTGTTTGTATACCGATTTTTACCTCTGTCATGTTTTAATTGCTGACCTTTTTTCTTCTGGGACCAGAGCTATGATTTTAGATTTTGCCTCTACTGCCTCAGGTGGTTAAACCTGGAAAGGTCAACTGACCATTCTTATAGAATGAATTTTAGCTACCCAAGCTGATCTAATCAATAGCAAGAAGAGAACTTTACTGTACATTACAATACATTTGGAGACATGTTATTATCTGGAGATATCAGACAGCAGTCCAGCTTCTGTTTGCCATAAAACATAGCATTAAAAAGCATTCTGTGTGTGTTCTACAGGCCGACAATGTGTTTTATAGGACCTTTCTTCTTGTCCTTATAGCACTTTTCATTATGCGTAAACCATTAGAGCGTCAGCATGTAAATTGATTTCCTAGTCAGGAAACCTCATATCTAAGCAGATTTCATGCAACATGCCTATTAATTTTGGGAGTTTGCAGTCAAATTTAATAAGTCAAAGAAAAGAAAAACCATCAACAAAAAAGGAAAAAGTCTAATGCAAGTATTGTAACCCATTCTTACCCATTCTTCCTACAAGTTGCTGATTATCAGTGTTATGACATGGAAACAGTTAAATATTAAAAAAATAAAAGATACCCCATTTATCATCATGGAGAAGACCTAAAATCAACAAATAAACATATAGGATGCAAAACTGACTGTTATGGCTGATCAATACATAAATGAATACCTATCAGTGTGTGTGTGAGTTTTTTTTATGTTTAATTTTTTTAATTAAGTATTTATAGAAAAAAACAAGCGTGCTATGCAAATACAAATTACGACTGAACACAGATGCATCTGAGTTCGTACATGCCCTGTAGGGTGAGCAACAAGCATTGAAGAACCAAAACAGTTTTGGGTGAGTACACTGAAAAAAAAAAAAGTATCTGATAGGAGCAGTCATTTCAACTAGAAACATAGCGAGGAGCACAATGCCTGAAGAATCGGGCATTACAAAAATGCTAACTTTCTATTTCAAAAGTAGAGGAAAAGTAATATCATTTGTAATAGGAAGGGAAGAAAAAAAGAAGCAGAAAAGGAAAAAACAAAAAAAGAGGGGGGGGTAAAAAAGGGTGGGGGACACCATGGGAGAAACCCGGAACAATGAGTAACCCCAAAACGATACTTGAGATAAAGGAGTCAAGAATATCTGAAATTAGACCAAACTGACCACATAAGTTTGTGTGATTAGGATTTATCCTCATCCCATGCGATAATATGCTTCACAAGCTCAGTCCTGCCCAACTCACAAGCCCATTCAGCCAATGATGGAGCCTCTACCTGGTGTCCCCGTCTGGCTATCACAGAACGAGCCACTGTGATGAAGTGCCTAACTAGGTTTCTCTTAACTGGTCTGTAAGAGCCTGGCAACATCGACAGCACTGTAATCTAAAGGTTTATTTGGGATTTTATCTCCCACCAATTTATTAAACGATTGTAATATTTTATCCCAAAACAGGTAAATTTTCGGACAGGTGCCCCAAATATGGGCCATGGTGCCAGGTTCTCGCAAACACCGCCAGCAAGTATCAGGGATAGATGGATTAATTTTATGTAAAAGTATAGGGCAGCGGTACCATCTGGATAAGATCTAGTAATTACGCTCTTGCGTGTGAGAGGATGTAGATAGTTTATATGCAACGGCCAGTATTTTGTCCCACTCCATATAATCCGCCAATGTTTGCAATTCCTGACCCCATTCCAAAAGAAATGGCGTGGGTTCGGATAGGAAGCCCTCAACAAGATCTGGTAAATCTGCAGAAGTACTTCACAATCAGTACAAGGTCGCGTCAAGAGATCCGTAGAGGACTGGGTACCTACATAATGTTTCAACTGTGTATATTCCAACCATGCATGCGATGACCTATGGCAAGATGGGAATATCTGGGAGAGGGGGAATAAGGAGTCTGTCCAGTCAGGGTATGGCTCAAAAAAAAGGCGGTCTTTGCGATGCCACTGGAGAAATTTAGAACTTGTCACAGTAGGGGGAAAAGACGCTAAGCCAAACAACGGGGTTAAGGGACTTGGTCTGGAAGAGAGTAAGCCTTTACGTAAGGGAGTATCCCACACCGTGAGGTGTAGCAAGTCTCTTGGGGTCTCTGATCAGGTTCTAACCAGGGTAAGAAGGTAAGGTCGGAGGCAATGAGATCATTCTCCAAACGAGTCCACAACTTCGACCATTCTGAGTAAAGAAGCTGCATGCGAAAATATGGGCAAAGGGGGAAGAGCCACCCCACCTCTGCATTTAGGCAAGGAAAGGATGGGTTTGTCTAATTCTGGGCTTTTTATGTCCCCATATAAAAGTACGGATAGCACGATTGAGAGATAAAAAACAACTAGGAGAAGGGGGAACAGGAATGGCCTGAAAAGTGTACAGTAACTTCGTTAAGATGTCCATTTTGATGGTATTGATGTGACCAAACAATGAGATATGTGGTTTGTCATAGGATTTAGGACAGGTACGCACCATTTGGAGAAGTAACGTAAAGGTCCGCTATGGTGGGCAATAAAGATGGGATTTTTATGCCAAAAGTATTTGATAGCTGTATGTTGCCATTTAAAGGCAACGTTACGTTGAAGGTAAATTACAGAAATTTGAGATAAGGAGATATTCAGGGCTTCCGTCTTATCATAAATTTACCTTGAAATTGCTCACTGCGCCAAATTCTTCAAATGTCTGAATACGGGATGGAATAGAGACAAGGGGATTGGTAATATATACCAAGAGGTGATCTGCATATAAGGAAAGTTCGTATTGGTGCTGACCTACAGTAATGTTTTGAATATCAAGGTGTTGACGTATGGAAATCAGTAGTGTGTACGTTTTTTTTATATAAGAATACCACATAATATATATTACTCTCAGTAGAGGTCATTGTTAAACTAACAGTTCTTCTGTACCAGGGGTCTTCATACTTTAACAAAGGGCCAGATTATTGTCCTTCAGACATTAGAGGGGCTGGAGTGTGGCCAGCAGGAGTTGAAAATGTCCCAGTGTCAGTGGGATTAAACAACGCCTCAGGGCTAGTGGTCAGAGAGAGTAAGAAAATGACATGGTGCCTCTGGTCAGTAGGAGAAGGAATAGTGCCTCATTATTGGTATTAGTGGGACAGCGATGGATCGAGATCAGGCTCAGGTAAGTATAAGGGGGCTAGAAGCTGCATGCAGATTTTTATTTTTTTACCTTAATGCAATAAAAGGGTTTTAAAGGTACACCTTTTTTCACCTTAATGCATTCTATGCATTAAGGTGAAAAAACATCTGAGCATTAGCGGCCCCCCAGCCCCCCGTTTACTTACCTGACCCCTCGAAAGTCCCGCGCCGTGAACGCGCTGGCTTCTCGGCCGGGCTTCTCGGCTCATTCATTGGTTGATTGAAAGCAGCGCAGCCATTGGCTCGCACTGCTGTCAATCACATCCAATGACGCGGCGCGCCGGGGGCAGGGCCGAGTGATACAGTGAGCGGCTATAGCCGCCGGCTGTATCATGGGAGCGCGCCCGCAAGAACTATCCACCATGCAAGAGAGCTCTCATGAAGGTGGATAGTTCTTGCTGGGAGGAGCCGAGACAGCCACCGAGGGACCCCAGAAGACCAGGTTCGGGGCCACCCTGTGAAAAACGAGCTGCACAGTGGAGGTAAGTATAACATGTTTTTTTTATTTATTTTTAAATAACAATATTTTACCTTCACAACCCCTTTAATGCATCCTATGCATTAAGGTGAAAAAACATCTGATGCTTAACCTCCCTGGCGGTATGATTCTGTCTGGAATTATGTACCAAAAGCGGTACAATTATTTTGCATGGAAATTTGGTGTTATGTATTGTAGGCCTGTGATTTTTAGTAATTACTTACTTAAACCTGACCAAACAAGAGTCTAGTAGACATCCCGGGTATGATAAAGTTTGAAACACAAAATAATAAATTATAATATAATAACTATAAATAATTATAACAAATAGTAATGTAAATATAATAAAAATTATTCAATAATGTAATCAAATCAAAAACACTGAAATTTGCTCAGTTGCAGAATTGTCATGTCATTAGATTTTTTGTTTGATGATGAATTTCCCCACAAATCGCTATCGCTCAATTCTGCGAGTGATTGTAATTTATTATCGCTGTTTTTTAGCTGGTCTAAAATCACTTTTGACATAAAGGGACACTTTTTGGTTGCTATGGACAATCTTCAGTTTCCAGGCAGAAAGAAAAGTATTTATTATATAAAAGTGCATGCAGGACACTGGGCAGACCACTAGGGACAAAGGGGGTGTGTAATTATTACATACAGTACTGTAATCTGTAAGATTACAGTATACTGTATGTATACTATTTGTTTACTTTTTTGAATTTGGCACCGAACTCCGCCCCCGTGCGCCGCAACGTCGCAGGGAACGGAGCTCGGCACTCGGCAGTGTGGATCGAGCGAGACACGGCTCGCTGACACTGCGGGAAGACATCGCAGGATCCAGGGAACAAGGTAAGTTACTTCCCCTGGATACTGCGATGCAGCCCGAGTCTGGCTCGGGGTTACCGCTCTTAGCATTGAAAACTCACCCCGAGCCAGACTCGGGATTACCGCTAGGGAGGTTAAAGGCCCCCCCATTTACTTACCTGAGTACTCGAAAGTTCTACGTCGTGAGCGCGCTGGCTTCTCGGCCCAGGCTTCTTGGCTCTTCATTGGAAAGATTGATAGCAGCGCAGCCTTTGGCTCGCGCTGCTGTCAATCAACTTCAAGGACGCGAGGGCCGGGGCCGAGTCCTGCAGTTGGCGGCTATGTACGCCGAATACAGGACTCGGGAGCATGCCTGCAAGGTAACCCCCTTGGGAGAGGGCTTCCCAGAGAGGGTTATCAGAATCGGGGGAGGAGCCGAGACAGCCGCCGAGGGACCCCAGAAGACGAGGATCGGGGCCACTCTGTGCAAAACGAGCTGCACAGTGGAGGTAAGTATGACATGTTTTTTTTTTTTTTTAAATAACAATGTGAAGCTTTAGAGCCCATTCACACAGGGGCGGCACGACTTGTCCCGCGACTTTGCCGGGCGATCTTCACACGACTTCAAAGGCGACTTGCAAAATGACTTCTGTATTGAAGTCAATGGAAGTCGCCCTGAAGTCGTCTTGAAGTAGTACAGGAACCTTTTTCTAAGTCGGAGCGACTTGAGTCGCTCCTATTAGAACGGTTCCATTGTACAGAACGGGACACGACTTGTCAGGCGGCTGAGTCGCCTGACGAGTCTCCCCTGTGTGAATGGGGTCTTAGTATCACTTTAAGGTAAACAAAAATAAAAAATCTTTCAGCCATTACAACCACTTTAGGTTGTTTGAAATAACTTATTCACTGTAGTGTCTACTGTAACTAGAGTCTATTGCAACTAATTACAAAGCCCCAGGGTAGTGGCGATTCTTAGCCATGGGTAAATGATCAACAAGAGCTCTAAGGCTGGGTTCACACTTGTGCGGTGCGAATTCCAGCTCTCTTATCTCTGCAAAAAGATAAGAGAACTGTTCAGCAGATCGTCTCCATTTTAGCTGCGAATTTGGTGACCTGGGAGAGAGGGGGGGGGGGAAGTGTAGTGAGGTGAAGGAGAGAAATCCTGTTGAGAACTGAACACAACTGCGAATCAGATGCGTGCCCATAGAAGATAATGTGCCTGAATTCGCACCCGAGCCGCACTGCAATGCCTAGAAAACACACACTTTTTTTTAAGAATCACACTTACCTAGGTGGATGCAGCATGGGTCCAATGCTTCATCTGTCCCCCACCGCCTCTAGGACTGAGAACAGAGTAATCAAACATCGCAGATCGCTCGGTTCTCAGAGCTCCCTGAGCAAAGAGAGATAGTGACTTTGCAAAATGTCAAATACTTACTTGCAAACGGGGTGCCCAGAGGAGGGTTAACTTTAATGCAGTTAGCCAGCTTGAACATGTATTCCAATAAAGGACACCAAGAATCCTTGTTTTTTTTTTTTATGAAAAAAAGTCTGTTAAAAGTCCATAACGGCATCCAGTCGTGTGCAGAGTGTTAACATTTAGCCACACCGTGAGATTTCTGTTTTCCAAACTAAAAGATTGCCTATTGTAAAATATATTATAAACCCAAAAGGAAAAGTGGGGCAGAGTAGAAACACTTCTCCAAGCTGGTTAAGAATAAAGCAGGGAACTATATGGGTGAGATCACACAGTTGGAATCCGCACATATACAAAGCTTGCCAGACACTACCTATTGCTGAAGTATTTAATCACGTGGGCAGAGACTTATGCATGCAACTAACTTTTTTAATTTAATCTCTACTGCTTTATATTCCTATTTTTTTTTTCATATTTTGCATACAATGAAATGGTTCCCTGCAAACCTTTGCACACACAGCATAATGAAGAGTCTCATTTATCTTGCATCGCTGCAGGAAATTATTAATGTAACATGAAATGTACAATAGCTCATTTCACTCTAAGGATAATTGGCCCTTTCCCGTTTACATTTTTTTAAATTTAAATTTAGAGGAACTGTGTCCAGCATGACCTTTAACGTTATGAAAGGTCACAACGAATCATGCGGTTTAAATAAAGACGGAAGTATATTAAATTACGGTATATTTTCACCCAAAACTTTAAATGCGGTTTTCAATAGCTTATGGTTTGATTTTCTTCCTCTTAAGAATATTATTTACCTGGGACTACAAGGTCCTCAATTTCTCATAGTACACCATGTTCTTGTCCATAACAAACATCTCAGGTGTCTCAGTTGTTCATAGGTATTGAGTTGAGTCTTTAAACTATGGTAGGCAGGGGCTGTCACAACAGAGTACAGAAGACTGATCTGTATAAAGTGCATTTTGAATGTGGCCCCTACATTATAAGTATAATATAATTATAAATGAGTCGCAAACCCTTACGTCACACAACTGCCCCCATATGATCCATAGCAGGCAGGAGCTATGTAATGTAAGGATGTAATGTTTTCAGGGCACCAAGCAGAGGTTATTGGGCCCAGTATCCCTACAACATACCGTATTTATCGGCGTATAACACGCACTTTTTCCCCCTGAAAATCAGGGGAAAATCGTGGGTGCGTGTTATACGCCGATACTGACATCCCTGAGCTGTCTCCGCTGACTGTGAGCGGAGCGGAGCGAGATACACATAGCCGAATGTACTCGGCTATACTCGGCTTTTCTCGGCTCCGCTCACAGTCACGCCCAGTCCTCGGCGTGACTGTGAGCGGAGCCGAGAAAAGCCGAGTATAGCCGAGTACACTCGGCTATGTGTATCTCGGCGGCGGCTCCGCCCAGTCCCTGCGTCCCCTGCGTTCTCGGCGGCGTCCGCACAGTCTCGGCGCCAATTTTAAAATGATGCACGGCGACACTGGGGCAAGGCTGCACGGCGACTCTGGGGCAAGGCTGCACGGCGACTCTGGGGCAAGGCTGCACGGCGACTCTGGGGCAAGGCTGCACGGCGACTCTGGGGCAAGGCTGCACGGCGACTCTGGGGCAAGGCTGCAATGGACACTGACAAGGCTGCACTGTGACAAGGCTGCAATGGACACTGACAAGGCTGCACTGTGACAAGGCTGCAATGGACACTGACAAGGCTGCACTGTGACAAGGCTGCAATGGACACTGACAAGGCTGCACTATGACAAGGCTGCAATGGACACTGACAAGGCTGCATTTAAATGTAAGTTATTTTTCCTTAAACTTCCCTGCTAAAAGTTTTTTTCCCTAAAATTTCCTCCTAAACTTGGGGTGCGTGTTATACGCCGGTGCGTGTTATACGCCGATAAATACGGTACATTCTTCTTGTATAATGGTTTAGTCTTGCCATAGACAGGCAGATGTTTTAAAAAGAGCAGAAGACAGCAAAACCACTTTCTCTCCTTTTTCACATTACTGGAGCAATAATCACCAAATTCATCCCTCAACTTGCCTGACGTATAGAAAATGTGGCTAGGTTCAAGATTTACTGTACATGGTTTATAGTCTCCATTGAAATGTAGGTGTTGGGTTGGGTGCTCAGGTGGATAATAGTGGTAATTGTGCATTCCGAATGTGTCTTTTGAGGTCTTTGTAGGAGTTTGATGAATGTGCCAATAGCCTCTATTTAGGAAAGATTTTTTTGTCTGTTGGTCAGCTCAGTTGAAATGTATTTAAGTCATAACTTTATATATGATAAATAATATCAAGACTAAAACTCTAGTTAGCAAGTACAATTAGTTATTAATTTGTAAATGCTAGAGCAGTCGTCTCCAAACTGTGGCTGGGGGGGCCAGATGCGGACCTTTGCTTGCTTTTATCTGGCACTTGGGGCATTATTTCCCCGACTGTCAGCAACAGTGGGGTACAGTTCCTGCTACTGACGCTAACAATGGGGAGCTATTCCTCCCATTAATGCCAACAATAGGGGGTCATTCCTCCCATTTATCCCAGTGATGGGGCACCATTTCTCCCATTGATGCCAACGATGGGGCGCGTTTCCTCCCACTGATCCCAGCGATGGGGCGCCATTTCTCCCATTGATGCCACGATGGGGCGCGTTTCCTCTCATTGATGCCAACGATGGGGTACGTTTCCTCCCATTGATGCCAATGATGGGGCGCGTTTCCTCCCATTGATGCCAATGATGGGTCTCGTTTCCTCACCCAATACCGAAAATGGGGCATTGTTAACTCCCACTGATGCCAGGATATTTTCTACTCCCACTGGCCACAGTCTGGCCCCCTAAAGTTTGAAGGACAGTAAACTGACCTCTTGTTTAGAAAGTTTGGAGACCCTTGTGCTAGAGAATACACCTGTGATGAACTCAAAGTTCTGGCTGAGCAGAGAGCTCCCATACCCATCATTTTGTCTATGAAGTCCCTGAAAGCCTCCTAAAAGCCACTATATAATTCAGAGGGCCAGGAGATATTTGGTGAGGGGAGAGGGACAATGACCATGGGGCAAGCTGGGTGGTTTAAGGCACCAGAAGTACAAGTAAGGAATAGGTTTTGAGTAGGGGGTATGACAATTTACACTATTGGGGGGTGTCCATGTCAGTAATAAGACACCCCAGTCTGTAGAATCATAGTGTCTGCAGTGTGTCATACTACCGGCATAAGCAGATTTTCTTCTTGCATCTTAGATAGAAGTGTTGACAACCAAATTCATAGGTCTAATTGTTCATCAGTACACCAGGTAACAGGGTCAAGAAAAGAGAATTACAACCTAGAATTTAGCACAGCTAATTACATATACTTTTGTTATTTGTGTTCTTTGACACAGTTCAATAGCCTTGCATTGTGACATGTAACACTGGCTTTCTGCCATGTACTGAGAAAATAGGAAATGCTTTATCATATTATTCATATTATGCAGAACTGAAGAGGAAGCCCCATGCACAATGCAACACACTATTGCTTTGGTCATGCTGTTATATTATGTTGTGTTGTAATTGCTTAGATGAACAAACATGCTTTTTTTCTGCAGATGGCGATTTTATGTCTATGAGTAAACCAAACCTGAACCCTTATTATGATCCCCTATTTCCATCTACACAGATATATTAGTTTGCATAACAATTAACCACAGTTGAATATTTCCACATTCATACCAATTATTTAACACCACATAAAAGGGCCAAAATATTAATAATATTCTATGAATGAATGGGCTTCGAGGCCTAAGGCAGGGGTGCTCAACCTTTTGAAGAGAAAGGGACACTTAAGTAAATGGGAACTGGTTGCAAGCTACAATGAAATAAAATGGTTCAGAATTCATAATTTTTGAATAGCATAATGAAGAATTTAAACAACAAATCAGGATGAGGGCTGCAGATAAAAATCATGGGGCTCTGTACAGCCTTCCTGACTGGGCCGCCCCAACCCTGTCTACACCCCACCCATCCCCTCTGGGGTGCAGCGAAACATCGACACTGACTAACCCCCTACGCCCCGAAAATTTTAAAAAGTTCCACTACCGGGGCCCCTCTATTGAAATGATGGGACCCAGGAAAATTTTATTTTAGCCCTGGTAAACAAGTAGAAGCAGGGGAGTGGTATGTTTAGCTGATGAGGTCTGGGCCCAGTACAACAGGACCAGTTGTACTGCCTTATCAGCAGCCCTGATCAGGATCATCAATTTCCATGGGACCAATCCCTGTTGGATTTTTACCCACTGTTTAATCACAATCACAAAAAGAAAGAAAATAGACAGGCAGACATCAGAGGGCCACCGACTGAGCACACATGGCCTAGGGAGAATAATAGTGTATGGAAGCAGCACTCAATGCATCAGCAAAAGACTGCCCAGGCCAGAGAAAAAGCAAAAAGGACAAAGCCCCAATGCCTCCAGGTGGAGGAGATTGGGCACAATGGGGTCCGAGCTTGGATTTAAAGAGGGTGTTGTGTCCCCCCCCCCCCCCCCCCCCACCGCAAAAAAATGTTAAGATAGCCGCAACAAATAAAGTAGCTGCTGACTTATTAAAAAGGACACTTGCCAGTCCAGGGATTCAGTGCTGTTCTCACCCGGGCCAGTTCTTTAACGGTCTTCAGGTCCCCGGCGCCGACATGTTAACTGTGGGAAGCAGGTTGCGACTCCTTGCAGATTCAGTCGGCTCCCAGCTGCACTGAGCTTTATAAAAGGGTCTCACAGCCTTCCTGGGACCTGTGACATGTCCCAGACAGCTGCAGGCAAAAGGGGGGGGGGGCTTCCGCTTGGATCCCCTAGGCGGTTGCCTGTGAAAACCAGGTACCCACCCCCCCCCAAAAAAAACGAATCGTCCAAAAGTGGTTAAGGAGGGGGGTTGGCGGAACTTCCCCTTTTGGGTAAAGTACCGCTTTAAGAAATTGAAAGTCAAAAAGGTAGGTGGGGGGGGGTTGCAAATACTTATAATACAGTGTATGTGTGTGAGGATTTTACATTTGTCTGGAGCTATACCACTTGTTCACTTCTATCGACATCTCTATACCAGTTTAATTTAACTGGCGTCTCCTCCTCCATGGCTTCCCCCTGTGTCTACTCCTTGGCGGCCAATGTGGTCGCTTCTCCTCTCGGCCAATCGGGTCTCAGGACCCGCTTTCTGATTGGTCAGGAGAATCAGGAAGACAATAGCAAATATTAAATTCGCTACTGTCACACAACTGAGTGGGCTCAGGGCACAGTGCTCTGCGCCCCAAGCTCACCCTTTTTTGAAGCCAATTAGAAACTCAGGCTCTAATCCTGTGCTTCAAAAAAGAAAAAGAAAAAATATTGAAATCCATGTGTCCGGCACCCTGCATGTAGATTAGGGGCCGGGCACATGGATTAGGGGGCGGCGCCCCTAAGAGCGACCCCCACTGCCTTCCTATCTATTTACTAATGCTAGCAGCATAATCATTAACAATAGCTAATGTTGATTGAGAGAGTTTAGTTCCGCTTTAATTTGGTTTATTTATCTGATCAGGTCACACATCTATAAAAAGAAAGAATATCACCTTTTTTTAAAACATGCGTTTGAAAACCGGTTACAAAATGTACGAGACTTGTAGCAAACAGATCTGTGGCATGCAAAACACTGACCTTGACAGGAAATTCACCCAGCTGAAAACAGATACATATCTGTCACTATGCTAGTGGATGTCTTGGTTTCAGGAATATTCAGATCATCATGAGTCCAAAGTTCAAATGAACCCTTATTTATTACTGTAATACAGCATGACCACATGTACAGTACAGGTTTTTTTTTTGTTTTTTTTTACACTGATAAAATAACCGGTGCTGCCAGTACATACAGTAGGAAAGTAGGACAAAGCAGTGGCCTGACTCTCTAGTAGTCAACAGGCCCCCCAACTTTGCCACAGTCCCAATGCATAGAACCTAGGAAAACCGGCACCAACTTGACTGATGATAAAATGGTTCAAGCTTTATTCAATATCCATCAAGACATAAAAGTATCCATCATACGATCAAAAGAATTGATATGTTTCTGCTCCAACCTTAGGGCCCAAGTCATTATGACTAAGGACCTAAGGTTGGGGCAGAAAGAAACAGGTCAATTCTTTTATATGATGGATACTTTTATATATCTTGATGGATGTTGAAGTTTGAACCATTTTTTTTCAACACAATGCCAGATTTCCTAGTTTCTACGTGTTTTTCTACGGTATGTACAGCGTATAATCCTGGCATAGACTACTGCACCTGTCCCAGTGGACAGTAAATTTAGGGGTTGCAGCGCCACAATGTTTATTTTCTTCCAATGCATAGACAAGGCTATTTGCCTTATGCCCCATTAGCTCAGTTCACACCAATATATAGTGTTTGTGTGTGCTGAGAAAGGAAAACATGCTGCATGTTTAGTCATCGCAGTCAGTTGCGACCCACTACACTGCAACATGCTGCAGTGCAAAAGGAATGAAATGCCATTTTGTGAGCCCCGTATTTATTACTGTATATGCAGCTTGGCACAGATAACAAGGGTTTATTTGGCCTTACATAAAGTACATGACTCATCTCCTGATATTTTCTTTTTCCAAAGTGTAAAAATCAGAACTTTGGTGTTAACATCACTTTAGCTTTTTGCTAAGAACAACCTGGGGAAATGCAAGTTATCACTCCGAGCCAGCAGTGCTAATGTAATGTTGCAGATAAACACGTTTTCAGAACAAATAACTATTTTAAAATGTTTCACCAGTTTATTATAAAGTAAAAAAAAAATAATACTAAAAAACAGGAAGATTGAGATATAGGGAGAAGCATTCCACGTCCTCACACTTTGGTTTTCAGGAGAATGGAAAAATAGGATTTTTGTACTCACCGTAAAATCCGTTTCTCTGGCATCCATGGACTGACACAGCGTGTCTTATACACCTTTACACGTGGGTTATGTCCCTGCTTGCAGGAGAAGACCTAGGCAGAATGTGAGATGTTATACATACATTCTAAACAGCCAGAGCTGAACAGCCCCGCCCAGGGGGGCGGTCCCTCCGGCATAACCCTCCCACTGCAGTCAGCAGACCTCAGTTCGTAACAAAGCAGTACAAACTCGAAAAGAAGGGTGGGTGCTGTGTCAGTCCATGGATGCCAGAGAATCGGATTTTACGGTGAGTACAAAAATCCTATTTTCTCTTGTCATCCATGGACTGACATAGCGTGTCTTATACACCTTTACACGTGGGATGTCCCAAAGCAGTGTCAAGAGGGATGGGAGCAGTATAAATGGAAAACCAAAAACTTCACTCCAAACAAGGCAGAGCTCCTCAACGGAGTAGTTGCAACATCAAACAGCGGCCTGCAACACCTTGCGGCCGAAGGAAGCATCCGAAGATGCAGCCACATCAACCTTATAAAACTTAGAAAAGGTATGAACAGACGACCAGGTCGCCGCCTTGCACACTTGTGCAACCGACGATTGATGTCGGAAAGCCCAGGAAGCACCAATTGCCCTGGTGGAATGTGCCGTAACCGGAAAGGGAGGCGCCCGCCCCTTGAGAGCATAAGCTTGAATGACGGTTTGTCTGATCCACCTAGAAATGGTGGCAGACGAAACCGCTTGGCCCTGTTTTGGACCAGAGACAGCCACAAATAGTGAGTCAGACTTCCGAATAGAAGCAGTAGCCGACAGGTACACCCGCAAGGCTCGTACCACATCCAAAGTGTGAAGCGCAAACTCTCTGGGATGCGATGGGTGAGGACACAAGGACGGGAGGACAATGTCCTCGTTTAAGTGGAAGGCCGAGACCACCTTTGGCAGAAAAGAAGGTCGCGGACGTAACACCGCCTTATCCTTATGGATGACCAAAAAGGGCGACTTGCAGGACAAGGCCGCCAATTCAGACACTCGTCTAATGGAAGTAATGGCCACCAAGAAGGCCACCTTCTGAGACAAAGTCAAGAGGGGAATATCTCTAATATTTTCAAAGGGAGGTTCCTGGAGGACCGAGAGCACCAAATTCAGATCCCACAGGGGGAGAGGAGGCTTGACAGGGAGCACATGGCGAACCCCCTGCACAAAGGTGCTAACCAAGGGATGACCCGCCAGCGGTCGCTGAAAGAAGATGGCCAAGGCCGAAATCTGACCCTTAAATGGTACTCAAAGCGAGCTTTTGGGTCACGCCACGCTGCAGAAAATGCAGGATTCTGGGAACGGAATACGTTCGTGGGCGCCAGTCCAGCTCTTCGCACATGGCGATGTAAGCTCTCCAAGTACGGTGATAGATCTTTCTGGAGGAAGACTTCCGTGCCCTTAACATGGTCGAAATTACCGAATCCGAGAGACCTCGGTCTCTCAGCACCTGGCTTTCAATAACCATGCCGTTAAAGCCAGAGACTGTAAAGCAGGATGAAATATAGGACCTTGAGACAGAAGGTCCCCCCGTATTGGTAACCGCCAGGGAACGTCTGCGACGAGACGTACCAGATCGGCGTACCAGTGACGCCGAGGCCAATCCGGAGCAATGAGGATCACCGAAATTCCCTCGGTCGCTACCCTGCGGAGCAGGTGAGGGAGCAACTGCAGCGGAGGATAAACGTATATCAGGTGATACTGACCCCATGGGGCCACCAACGCATCCGAGTTATCTGCCCAGGGATCCCTGGATCTGGCCACAAACCTCGACACCTTGCGATTGAGTCGAGAGGCCATCAGGTCCACATCCGGCGTGCCCCACCGTCTGCAAAGGAGTTGAAAGACCTCCGGGTGCAAGGACCACTCTCCCTGGTCCAGCGTCTGCCGACTTCGATAGTCCGCCTGCCAATTGTCTACGCCCGGAATGTAGACGGCCGACAGAGCCGGCACGCTTCTTTCGGCCCACCTCAGGATGCGGGCGACCTCGGAAGCCGCAGCTGAGCTCAAAGTCCCACCTTGATGGTTGACATACGCCACTGCTGTGGCGTTGTCCGATTGGATCCTGATGGAGTGACCCTGTAGTTTCTCCGACCATGAGGAGAGGCACAGTCTGATTGCCCGTATCTCCAGCACATTGATCGGTAAGAGGGCTTTGTCCGGAGTCCAAAGCCCTTGGGCCGACAGGACTCCCCAGACTCCCCCCCAGCCCGTCAGGCTGGCGTCCGTCGTGATCACCGTCCATTGGATGGGGAGGAACGACTTCCCGGACCGAAGAGCCGGGGACCTCAACCACCACGTCAGGGACACCCTGACCAGGTGACTCACCTGGATCTGAAGATCCAAGGACAAGGTGGATTTGTCCCAAGTGGACAAGATCTCTTTCTGTAAAGCCCTGGTGTGCGCTTGGGCATAAGGAACGGCCTCGAAGGAGGCCACCATGAGCCCCAGGACTCTCATGCAAAAGCGGATTGACGACCATTTTCGGGACGTCAGCACCCGTACTGCAGACTGAAGTGTCAGTAGTTTGTCTGGAGGTAGGAAGACTCTTGCCTCCAAGGAGTCCAGAATCAGACCTAGATACTCCAGACGCTGAGTCGGGACTAGAACCGACTTCTGAACGTTCAGGAGCCACCCAAACTCCCTGAGGGTCTGACTGACGATAGTCACACTTTCTTCCAATTCTGAGCCACTGACTGCTCTTAGAAGAAAATCGTCCAGATAGCCCACGATAGCAATGCCTCGCTGTCTCAGCAAAGCTAGGACCGGAGCAAGCACCTTGGTGAACACCCTCGGTGCCGAGGCTAGGCCGAAGGGAAGAGCCACAAATTGATAGTGGACTTCGCCGACCGCAAAGCGCAGAAACTTCTGGTGGCTTGCGCAGATCGGAACATGCAAGTAGGCGTCCTTGATGTCCAAGGATGCCAGAAAATCCCCTTGGAGTGTAGCGATCACCGTGCGAATGGATTCCATGCGGAATTTTTGCACCTTCACGAAGGCATTCAGGGCCTTGAGGTCCAGGATTGGCCGAACCCCGTCCTTTTTTGGAACAACAAACAGATTCGAGTAGAACCCCTGAAACCTCTCCTGGGACGGAACCGGCACAATTACTCCGGACCCGATCAAATCCTGTACAGCCCCCAAGAGGGCTGCCCGACGGGCAGGAAGGAGAGGGAGATTTGAGGGAAAGAATCTGTCTGGGGGCCAGGAGCGGAACTCTATTCTGTATCCTGAGGTGACCACCTCGCACACCCACCGGTCGGAGATCCGGGAGGTCCACCGATCCGTGAACCTGCGAAGTCGTCCCCCCACCCCAGAGACGGGCGGGGGCAAGACTTCACGCGGAGGCGGGCTTGGGAGCCGGCTTGTTCGGCTTACGCACCCAGGGGCGCTTGTGCCCGCCAGCCGCACTGTTGTCAGTCTGGGATGGCTTACCCGTGGACTCTGACGGACGAAAAAAACCTTTTTGCTGGAAAGGAAGGACCCGGTTTACGTCGGGCCTCCTTACCCTTGATAGTTTGAGGAAGGAGAGTGCTTTTACCTCCCGTGACATCCTTGATGATGTCATCCAGAGCAGCACCAAAAAGTCTACCACCCTTAAAAGGTAGATCCGTCAGGAGCTTCTTAGAGGCTAGGTCAGCAGACCAGCATTTCAACCAGATGAGACGACTCAATACCACCGCCGAGACAGAGGCCCTGGATATTAAAGGGGCCGCGTCCAACGTGGCGTCGCACACATATATCAGACCCTGCACCATCTGGTGGGCCAGAGCAATAGTGTCTGGAGGAAGGTTATACTCCTGCACAGTTTGGTGCAAAATTTTTGCCCATTCCGTGAGTGTCTGAGACACAAGGGTCGCCGCTACTACGGGCCGTAGGGCGGATCCCAACAAGGCGAACATGGCTCTACTCACCACTTCTGACCTCCTGTCAGTGGGGTCCTTAAACGCAGGAGTCCCCTCCATCGGGAGAGTGGTGGCCTTGTTTAAATGGGCAACTGGAGGGTCGACCACCGGGGGAGAAGCCCACTTTTTAAGCAGGGCGTCTTCAAAGGGGTATCTAATAGACAAACGCCGCGGGACCATGAAAGTCTTCTGCGGCTTTTCCCAGACCTGGTCAATGAGCTGGTCAAAGAAAGATACATATGGAAAAACCTTTTTAGAAGGCTTGGTCTTAAAAGAACCAAAAGAGACTGTATCCGCCTGAGGTTCTGCGGTCGCAGCATTTAGCTTGAGAGTGTCCCTCACAGCATCAATGAGTTCACTAACAAGCGCCCTGTCATTTACTGACTCAGAACTGGAGTCTTCCTCACAAGGAATGTCCTGTTCAAAACCATCCAAATATTCAGAGCTAGGGTCCTGAGCAGCAATAGCTAGGCCCATATCTGAATCAGAGCACTCCCCTTGTGGAGATAAAGTGGAGAGAGGGCGCTTTTTTGCTCCCTTGTGCTCACACACAGCTTCCATCCTGGTCAGAAATGATTCCAGGACTGCCGACAACTGGTCCATAGGGACCGCAGGTGCTGGAGCACTGGCTGCTGCCTCTGGCATGTTAGGGGAAGCTGGTGACTCTGACTCCATAATGTCCCTCTCTGAGACCACCCACAGGCTGTGCTGACTGAAGTAGGGGAATGCCCAGGGAACCCCCCAACCTGACCAGGACCGCTCGATTCCGCCGCTCTGTCTCACTGCGCCGCGCTGCTCAGCATGAGTGAGCTGAGAGGAGAGAGTGTGAGGAGATTCGCGCCGTTCCCAGCGGCGCTAGAGGCCAAACTAGTGCTAGAAAAACGTGCGGCTACAAGAAAATGGCCGCCGCAATGTGCTCCGGCGGGCCACGGCAAGATGGCCGCCAATGTAAAATCAGCACACACACTAAACATGGCGCCGAACGGCGCCCAGGCCCCTCAAACCCAAAAACAAAACAGCCCCAGCGAATGCAGAGCAGCATGAGCCCCCCCCAGGACAGTATGGCCCCCAGGCACCCCACACAGTACAGCGCCAGCACTAGTGACCAGAGAGTGACATTAAAAAAACACAGGGGGAGACAGGGAAATCCCCCACACAAGAAACACACAGCATGTACTCACCTGCAGCCAGGAGAGACTACTTACCCGTCCCCTGAGGGACCCACTGGTGTGTTTCTGACAGAACTATCACAGTGCGGTACTGAGTAGCTGTCGGCCCGGTCCACCGCGAAAGATACAGCCGGACTGTTCTATCTTGAGAGGACCGCGGAGCTGGAAGCCCACCGGCCACCCCTGGAGTCGTGGGGCATGTCGTGAACTGAGTCTCACGCACACAAGGCGAGGATCAGCACGCTCGATGGTCGGACAGGGAAGACTACGAGGATATCTTGTACCCAACCTGTTGCCCAGCCGACAGTTGATAGAAGATCTCAAAAGAATAAAATAGGAAAAAATTTCCAAAAGGAATAAAAATAGGTCAGGAGACTGGCTCCTGAGAGAGCCACGTCTTCTCCTTCTGCTAGGCAGAAAAAAACTGAGGTCTGCTGACTGCAGTGGGAGGGTTATGCCGGAGGGACCGCCCCCCTGGGCGGGGCTGTTCAGCTCTGGCTGTTTAGAATGTATGTATAACATCTCACATTCTGCCTAGGTCTTCTCCTGCAAGCAGGGACATAACCCACGTGTAAAGGTGTATAAGACACGCTGTGTCAGTCCATGGATGACAAGAGAAATCCTTACCTTTGTCGCCACTTATCAATTAGTTGCATGAACCAAAATATGACAGCACACCACCTCCTACCCCTGGAATCCTAACTACTTCATGGAGCAGAGGCATGCCCAGACTTACTTTAGTACTGGTTGGTGTCTTTCATTTGGAGATGGAGTTCTCCTTTTTGGGCCCCTCCACACTGACATCTCAACCCATTGTTGATCATACAGGCTTGTAAAGACATACCATTGGCCCTGCATGCTTACAGTCCTTTACTCACAATCCTTTTCCACAAGGAAAGGATTTGGGGATGATTTAATTTGAACAGGCCCTTACTAAATCTCAGAGCACAAAAAGACTGTAAATGGGGTGCCATTTAGAATGACTGACAATGCAGTTATATCACACGTTAACGTACACTGCAGTAACGCATGCTGACGTGTGTTTTAACATGTTACCATACAAGCATAGATGTAAAGTTGGCCAATAGATACAATTTCCCTTACAAATTCCAATTCTATTGATGATCAATTCTGGTTCTTAAAAGTGTCCCCAAGAGTGACGTCTTCGAAGAATAGGCAGCCTTTTCCCCGAAGAGGTCACTTTGATGAAAGACATGTCGGTAATGGCCTGTCTGTGATCCAATCAGGTGTTCGCGTCGGTTTCAGCACTTTCCTTTTACAATATCTGAACTGTAAGCCTGCTGTATACTTTATGGAACGAAAGGTCCGCCCTTTGTTTGCCATTTGAAGATGTGGATTAAATAAAGGTGCACATGGTTTTACATACTTCATTGCTGTATGTTTTTTATGCAATGGTGACCTCGATACCGGGAGTTGTTGGTGAGGTGGAATCACTTTTAATTTGGATGCAACAAGCATACATTGCCATTAATAATATGATGGTCCTACAGATCTGGTAAGAGGCAACTTTGATTTTATCACTTGGTGGTAGACTTTTATGCACAGTGGAGGAGAAACATTTATGCACACATTAGTGTTGGATCTTTTTCTGGCTGGAGATCCTTTAAGGGGAACGGATGTTCTCCTTCTACGGACATTTTCCTCTTAACGTATAATTTCTTTGTTTTCAGGTCTGTTATTTAGGACACTCAATTGATGCTTATCACCGATTAATTATTATAAATTAATGCGGTTTTATATATGAGGATTGTTAAATCACTCTTTTTGGAGACTCTCCTCCTATGGACACAAATCAATATTTGGTGTGACTACCCCTTTATCATCAATTCTTGTGATGTCGAAGGGAAATGGACATGGTGTCTTTCATCTGCTGCATTAAAGTGGTTGTAAACCCTTACAGACCACTTTTACTTACAGGTAAGCCTAGATTAAGGCTTACCTGTAGGTGCAAGAAATATCTCCTAAACCTACACGGTTTAGGAGATATTTGCAAAAAAGACAGGCACCGTTGTTTACGGCGCAGGCGCACTGAGCGTGCTGTTTCTAAAGGCGATCGTGCCATGATTGGCAGCTCCCGCGCGCGTGACATCGCGGCTCCGGCCAGTCACAGTGCCGGAGCCGCGATACCCAGAAGTCATTCCGGGAGAGTTGGTGGCGATGGAGGAGGGGAACAAGGACTGCTGTGGGGGCTTCGATCTCAGGTAATTCATAATGAGCTAGTATGCTATGCTATGGCTCATTATGCCATAGCATACTAGCTCATTATGCCTTTGTCTTGCAGGGTGTATTTTTTTTTCCCCCCAGAGGGTTTACTTCCTCCAAGTTTCCTTGGCCGACCACTGCATCTACTGTTAGAGGTCGACCAATATGTTTTTTTTTCTGGCCGATGCTTAGAAAATCGGGGCGGCCGACATGATGCCGATTTTTGCGGCTGATATTTTTTTGGCAGGTGGCACTGGCAGATGGCACTGGAACGTAGCACTGGTTGACACTGGCAGGTGGCACTGGCAGGTGGCATTGGCAGGTGGCACTGGCAGGAATTGGCAGATGGCACTGGCAGGCACTGGCAGGCACTGGCAGATGGCACTGGTTGGCATTGGCAAATGGCACTGGCAGGTTTTACAGCGGATAGTGTGGTGGTGAAACTGAATGCTCTCTGCAGTGCCGCGTGTGTGAAACTGTATGGAGAGAGGGGAGCTGAAGCATTCAGCGTGATGTCGGAGGTGGGCGGGACCCAGCAGCTATCCAGCCAATGATTGGGCTGTTTAAGAAAGGGGCAGGCCACACACATGTAGCGGCCCGCCCAGCTCCCATTTGCAGGTGTTGGATAGCTAGGTCCCGCCCACCCCCGACATTCAACCTCAATTTTGACAGTCAGTCAGTCCCTCTCTCTCTCCAGTTTCACACACTGCGGCGCTGCTCTGCCAACAGTGTGGAGAGGGGAGGAGGATTCTGCTGGCAGAGGTGCGGTGACTGCGGTCAGTGTTATATCGGCCTAATTTTAATAATAAATCGGCCGATGCCGATTTCTCCAAAATTCCCAAATACGGCCGATATATCGGTCGACCTCTATCTACTGTCCTTGACAATGTCTGATCAATGGTGTCCTTAATGCTGAGAAATACAGGCAGATACTTATCCATCATGCCATACCATCAGGGAGGCATGTGATTGGCCTCAAATTGTTTCTGCAGCAGTACAATGGGCCCAAAACATACAGCCAATGTCATCAAGAACTATCTTCACCGTCAAGAACAAGAGTTCTGGAAGTGATGGTTTGGCCCCCACAAAGCCCTGATCTCAACATTATCGAGTCTGTCTGGGATTACATGAAAAGACAGAAGGATCGGAGGCAGCTTACATCCTCAGAAGATCTGTGGTTAGTTCTCCAAGATATTTGGAACAACCTACCTGCCGAGTTCCGAAGATGGATGCGGCCACCAGTGAGGACAGTGCGGGCTTCGTTTGAAGGCAAGTGCCACATAATGGGCTAGTATGCGATGCATACTAGCCCATTATGCTTTTACTTTGCAGGGGAAAAAAGAGGAAGTAAAACCCATCAGGGTTTACTTCCTCTAAGTACGTACGCTCAGGTGAACAAGGCTTCACAGGTTAGGTGCAGTGCCGGGTTAAATTCTGTGGAGGCCCCCTAGGCATTCTAAACCTTGGAGCCCCCCCCCCCCCAGCAGGTTTTTGGAGGTTACTCGTTTGTGCGCTCTAGTGGAAAAACATTGAACTAAGTAGTGTTCATGTTGGTCACTAGATGGAGATGACCATCACTATTGTCCATTACATGTACTAGGTTGCACCAACATTTTTTACAGCTGAAAGATGAGCTTTTAACCACTTGCCTACTGGGCACTTTCACCCCCTTCCCAGGAACATTTTTAGCTTTCAGTGCTGTCACACTTTGAATGGCAATAGCTCGGTCATTTAACACTGTACCCAAATAAAATTTATCATTTCTTTTGAGACAGATAGAGCTTTCTTTTGGTGGTATTTAATCGCCTCTGGGTTTTTTATTTTTTGCTAAACAGACTAAAAAAGACCAAAAATTGTGCAAGATATGCATTGATGGGAACTGATGAGGAGGCACTAATGAGCATCACTGATAGGCACCGATTGCCAGCACTGGTGGGCACTGATAATCAGGACACTGATGTCCCGTGCGGATTGCTAGTTTTTGGCTCTTCTCTCCTCACATGCTGTCAGTGTGAGGAGAGGATTGCCCATAACCAGCAAAACCTGTTTACACTGTGATCAGCTGTGATTGGACACAGCTAATCACATGTTAAAGAGCCACTGTGATTGGATCTTTACCCTGATCGGTGATCCGCTGTGTACGAAGGACACAGCGATCACAGCTCACTGCCGATGCGAGCCACAAGGGTCGCACGGGAAGCTTAAAGGATTAAATCAATCTTATTTTAATCCGTTACGGGGCGCTTTACTGGCATGGGGCCCATAGGCCAGCGCCTACGCTTCCCTTTTGATAATCTGGCACAGGTTAGGTGTGTCCATTACAGCCTGGGCTCAGAGAAATTAGGTTGAATGATTCTGGCTGTCATTCAGACTGAAATACTGGAGGACATCTAGCTGCAGAAAAGTAGAGATGGGGACAGCTCTGTATAGAAGAAAAGTATTGCAACAAAAGCTGTTTTTCCAATTTTATTTTTAATGGGCTATTCAAAACAGCAAATATAAGTGTCAATGAATCTTTAAATTAGCTTCCAGTAATGACTTGTACAGTTAGATTGGGAGGGGTAAGGACACTGTAAGTAAAGTGCTATCACCAATGTAGTCATTCTCTTTCATTATCCAACCAGGAGTTTAAGGGCACCTTTGCAACCAATTTAACTGCAGATGAGAAAGGGAAGGTCACAAAACCTGGCTATCCTGTCTGGCAGGAGTGCCTGAACCACAATCCTGGTCCAGTGCCTGGTAAATGGACTTACAAACCCCTTGTTTGGTAAGGCAAGTATAATTTATATATATATATATATATATATATATATATATATATATTATATATATTGCATTTTAACTGTGAGGGAAGCTGTAGACTCTTTTCTATGTATAGCTGAATTTTAAAATACCAAGTGGCCACTCATATAGCCTAGAGTGCAAACCGAGGTCAGAGCTTGCTCTACAAAAACTATTTTATAAAGATAAAAATCAGCCACGTACAAAAAAAGAGAAAAAAAAAAAAAAACGAAAACTATTAGTGCAATGCACACATCCATTAATCTCTGACCTTGCAGGCTATTTAAAAAGGAACACAGGATATATGTTTTGAAGAAGCTACAAACAAGCTATTCAATTTAATTTTTCTGTAGAGAAAAAAAAATGTTTACGTGAAACATTCTAAAACTGAGCATTCCATAAATAGTAATCTAACACTGCACATAAAGTTAAAGCTGGACTCCAAGTAAAACGCAACCTTATAGTCAAATAAGTTCAATTATAATAAGGGATAAAAAGTTGGGACAGGGCAACAAAAAGCAAGTGGTACTAACAAGGAAGAGCTGGAAGAACATTTTTTAACTGGCAACAGGTCAGAAGCATAACAGTGCATAAAAAAGAGCATCTTAGAGAGACAGTTTCTCTGAAGTAAAGATGGGCAGAGGTTCACCAATTTGTGAAAAGCTGCTTTTAAAAATTGTTGCACAATTTCAGAATAATGTTCCTCAATGTAGTATTACAAAAACTAAAAACTTTCTACAGTACATAATATCATCAAAAGATTAAGAGAATCTGGAGAAAGCTGTGCGCAACGGACAAGCCTGAAAAGCAATACTGGATGCCCGCGATCTTCGGGCCCTTAGATGGCATTAAAATCCGTCATGATTCTGTGATGAACATCACTGCATGGGCTCAGGAACACTTCCAAAAACCCCAGTCTTTGAACAGTTCACTGTGCCATCTAAAAAAGGTAAAACTCTTTAATGCAAAGAAGAAATCATATTTGAACATGATCCAGAAATGTTGCGGTATTATCTGGGGCAAAACTCATTTAAAATGGTCTGTTGCAAAGTGGAAAACTGTTCTGTGGTCAGACAAACCCAAATGTGACCTTTTTTGGCAACCATGGGGCCTGTATCCTCCAGACTAAAGAGGAGAGGGACCTTCTGGCTTATCAGTGCTCAATTCAAAAGCTTGTATCTCTGATGGTATGTAGGTGCATTAGTACATCTGGAATGGGCAGCCTGCACACCTGGAAAAGCACCACCAATGCTGAAAGATATATTCAGGTTTTAGAACAGTATATGCTCCCATCCAGACAACGTCTTTTTCAGGGAAGGCCATATTTCAGCAGGACAATGCTAAACCATATACTGCATCAATGACAACAGCATGGCTTCATAGCAGAAGAGTCTGGGTGCTTAACTGGCCTACCTGCAGTCCAGACCTTTTGCCATTTGAAAATATTTGGTGCATTTTGAAAGTAAAAATACGACAACGAAGACCCAGGACTGTTGAGCAGTTAGAATCCTACATCAGGCAAGAATGGGACAACATTCCTCTCCCAAAACTCCAGTAACTGCTCTTTAGTTCCCAGACATTTACAGAGTGTTGTTAAAAAAAACAAAAGGGGATGCTACACTGTGGTAAACATGGCACTGTCAACTGTTGAGATGTGTTGCTGCCATCAATTTCAAAATTACCTAATTTTTTTCTTAAAATGGTATGTTTTAAACATTTGATATGTTTTATTTTGTGAATAAAATATAGATCAATGAGATCTGCAAATCATTGTGTTCTACTCTTATGTAGATTTTATACAGCGTCCTAACGTTTTTGGAATTGGGGTTGTACCCGTCTAGAAACAAGCAGAGCATATCAGCATCATGGCACCTTCTGATGAAAACATCTGGAACAGATAACAGTTCATTAGTCTGTCCCACTTCACTTCATAGATCTTGGAAGCTTTCTGTAATTTCTCTTCGCTGTGCTTGTGCGATAATGTATAACCACTTGAGACCCGCGCTATAGACAAAAGACGTCTGCAGCGCGGCTCTCAAGTGCTGAGTGGACGTCTATGGACGTCCTGCTGTTTCTCTCCCCCTGCGCGCCGCTGAGGGCGCGCGGCGGGGGAACAGCTGTGCCCGCCGCGGTCACGTGATGCCGATGCACGTGCCTGGCGGCCGCGATGTCCGCCAGGCACCCGCGATCGGCTGTGACAGAGGCAGGACGTGGATCTCTGTGTGTAAACAGAGATCCATGTCCTGTCAGGGAGAGAGGAGACCGATGCTGTGTCCCTTGTACATTGGGACACAGATCGGTCTCCTCCCCCTGTCAGTCCCCTCCCCCCACAGTAAGAATCACAAATAGGGAACATAGTTAACCCCTTCCTCGCCCCCTAGTGTTAACCCCTTCCATGCCAGTCACATTTATACAGTAATCAGTGCATTTTTATAGCACTGTTCGCTGTATAAATGTGAATGGTCCCAAAATAGTGTCAAAAGTGTCCGATATGTCCGCCGCAATATTGCAGGCCTGACAAAAATCGCAGATCGCCATTACTAGTAAAAAAAAAAATATATATATAATAAAAATGTCATAATTCTATCCCCTATTTTGTAGGCGCTATAACTTTTTCGCAAACCAATCACTATACGCTTATTGCAATTTTTTTTTACCCAAAAAATATAGAAGAATACGTATCGGCCTAAACTGAGAAAAAAAAATAGTTTTTTAAAAAAAATTGGGATATTATTATTATTATTATAACAAAAAGTAAAAAAATTGTGTTTTTTTCGAAATTTTCTGTCTTTTTTTTGTTTATAGCGCAAAAAATAAAAACCGCGGAGGTGATCAAATACCACCAAAAGAAAGCTCTATTTGTGGGGAAAAAATGATAAAAATATCATTTGGGTACAGCGTTGTATGACCGCAAAATTGTCATTCAAAGTGCGTCAGCACTGAAAGCTAAAAATTGGTCCGGGCACGAAGGGGGTTTAGTGCCCAGTTGTCAAGTGGATAAAGACTAGCAGGACATCAGCTTCGTGACTAGCAGGATTGGAGATTTTGGTAACAAGACAGCGCGGACACCAATGTGTGAAGCACATCTCTAGCATGGAGTTAAATACTAGCATTCCCTTGCCAACATTTATATTTTACCCATGTCATCTATACTACTTTCAATAATTTTTATTAGAACATTTTTAATCTGGTTACAGAGGGGTCGATTTACTAAAACTGGAGAGTGCAAAATCTGGTGCAGCTGTGCATGGTAGCCAATCGGCTTCTAACTACAGTTTGTTCAATTAAATTTTGACAAAAACTGCACCAGATTTTGCACTCTCCAGTTTTAGTAAATCAACCTTAGAGAGTCAGGTCTTGGTCACATTTACTATGAATAAGTTTGCATTGCATAAAGATATTTAGTACTTTGCATTCAAGTATAAATGACAACGGCTCTATGCAAATGGTGACTGTTCTATACAGAATGTAAACTCTCCTTCAAGAAAAAAAAACAAAAAAACAAAAGGGGTAAAGGAGAGATGCAAGGTTGCCCAAAATCAAACTCAGTGAGCCATTCAGGAGAAAGAGGGGGCAGGGCCGAATCGCAGCTCCGTGTCTGAATGGATACACTGAGCTGCCGCTCGGCTGGGGTGCCTCCATAGCAAGCTGCTTGCTGTGGGGGCACTCAACAGAAGGGATGGGCCAGGAGCATCAGCCAGGGACTTGAAAAGAGGAGGATCTGAGCTGCCCTGTGCAGAAACCATGTCACAGAGCAGGTAAGTATAACAGGTTGGTTATTTTAATAGAAGTAAAAATGAGACTTTACAACCACTTTAGGCGCAACTATGGGGAAAGGAAAAATGCTCCCCTGCAGTGAAACTGCCCCACAGCAAGGGTAAATGCTCATTTATCTACAGGCTGTAAAAAAACGGTTCCTGAAGTCTCCTCTCCCCTATGCGCCAACGTTCATGGGTCCTATGACGTCATAAAGTTCAATGCAGAGCCCATAGCCCTGTATTGGATGGGAGGATTATGAGGAACAGTCCACTGCCAGAGAGTAGAGGAGAATGCGTGATGACGGGGAAACAGAGAAAAGCGGCTTTTTTTGCAGACCATTAGACCTAAGCAAGCATTTAACCCTTGCAGCATGGGGGTAGCCCCACTACAAGGGAGCGTTTTCCCTTAAAGTGGTTGTAAAGTCAGAAGGTTTTTTATCTTAATGCATTCTATGCATTAAGATAAAAAGCCTTCTGTGCGTAGCAGCGCTCCTCAGCCCCCCCTAATACTTACCTGAGCCCCCTCTCTATCCAGCGATAGAAGAGCACCTCGGACGTCCAGATTGGCTGAGACACAGCAGCGGCGCCATTGGCTCCCGCTGTTGTCAAAGTCAGTTAACCAATGAGGAGAGAAAGGGGGCGGTTCCATGTTTGAATGACTACACAGAGCTGCAGCTCAGCTCAGGTGGCCCCATAGCAAGCTGATTGCTGTGAGGGCACTCAACAGGGGGAAGGGGCCTGGAGCCCCGGCGGGGGACCCAAGAGGAGTATCCGGGCTGCTCTGTGCTAAACCACTGCACAGAGCAGGCAAGTATAACAGGTTTGTTATTTTTATAGGGAAAAAAAAACGAGACTTTACAAACACTTTACCTCAGAGATGGACTATAAAGCCCCACTATGGACAAAAATTTATTTTTCACCATACTTCTCTCCCATCCCCCTCTAACCCATACTGGTAGTCATTTTATCCCAGAAAATAGCTATAACCCAAGATCTGTTTTATAAATATGACCATTAAGGGGTCAGTTATCAAAAAAAACAATATCGTATCCTCTGGCAACATACATAAGGCAAGTAAAAAGTAAAGCTGAATTATCTGTTAAGGGCGAGGAGTTTGCACATTTTGCCATAGTGAATAATGACCTACTAATACCCTTCTTTGGATTCCGGTAAAGTGGACCTTTAACCTTCCAAATGGATTTCTACATTAAGAGTAATGACTAGTCTAATAAAGAATGTAAAATGGCTGTGTTAAACATAGGTTATCAATACCCTGAACTAATGGCAGCATTGTGAGGGGAGTAATACACTCCAGTAATTACTAGTATTTTCAATACTTACTATAAGGAAAATACTATTCCGTAGAGTGAAAATTATGTGCTTTAAAACATTGCGTTTCTTGAATTGGATACTTTTTATGTTACATTTTAAAATCAAATAAAATGGGCACTGAACAATTTGACTATATGTGTTTATCTTAAAGCGGAGTTCCACCCAAAAACTGAACTTCCGCTTTTCTGAACCCTCCCCCCCTCCGGTGTCACATTTGGCACCTTTTAGGGGGGAGGGGGGTGCAGATACCTGTCTGAGGTATTTACACCACTTTCGGGTATTGACTTGCCCCTTCACGTCACCCCCCCCCCCCGCGCGCTGTCTTCTGGGAAACACACTGTTCCCAGGAGAGAGCGGGGACCAGTGACGGCGTGCTATTCACGCATGCGCAGTAGGGAACCGGGAAGTGAAGCCGCAAGGCTTCACTTCCTGATTCCCTCACCGAGAATGGCGGCGGCAGCATCCGAGGACCAAGTGACTGCTCGCGGGCGCGCTGGACAGGTAAGTGCCCATTTTTTAAAAGTCAGCAGCTGCAGTATTTGTAGCTGCTGGCCTTAAAAAAAAAAAATAAATTGTGGCGGAACCTCCGCTTTAAGCAGACCATATATGGATCAAAATTCTGTCGGTTCAGCGAGGAGTGGGTAATTTTCAATCACAAGTCAATCTACAATCTTCAAAATCAGGTAAACAATCAGGCTTCTTTCAGCAAAAGCAAACAAACAGTTCAAATGTTGGTATAATAGAAAACACAATGGGTCACCACCATTATACAAATCCCACACCAGGATTCCTGCCTGTTTCGATGTGCTGCAAGGCCGCAGAAGCTTGGCAAACACTTCCTCAGACGCCAGACAGATCACACTTTTCCACAGCTCTGATCTGCCTCACACGTCACCTCATCGACAGGTGCCGATTCCTTTCTGCTGCCTTTCAGGCCTCCCTTGCAGGTGGGCAATGTCTTTAGGACTAAAGTCCCTGTAACCACGGGTTGGAGGTTCTTTCCCACCCAAGGGTCCCAACGAAATTCCAGATTCCAGTTCCCAAATGAGGACTTACCAATCCAGAGAATACTGAAAATTAGTCCTCTCCCCTCCAATGGACTACCCCGAACCCCTCACCCTTCATGTGTGAGGACCCCATAGAACTCAAACTCTTGTCAAACTCTGCGGCCCGAGTAAAAATTGCAACACCAACAAAGAATGGTGGTTGTGGAATGTGTCAGGCTGTTGGCCTTGGGATGGCGTTAAAACCCGCGGCTCAGCCGCTGACTTATTTCGCAGCTACCCTGGCCTCTAGTGTGAAAAAGCCCTATGTTGTGGGCTTACAACACACAGAATTTTTGCACACTGGGTGGTGCCAACACTCCAAGTTGTCTTTCGCTAAATTATTGAAACCCACCCATGCAAGGCCGCTGATAGAAACCATGGAGCCCCGTACAGCCTACCTGATGGGGCCCCCTTCAGCCCCACCCTCAACCCCACCCCTGGCCCTGCCGCCTGCCTTAAGATTCAGCGAGATGGGTGGGAAGGGGTTAATGATGCCAAGAGGTGCCCATGTCTTACTTTGTAAACTTACAATCTGTTTATGTGCATTATATTAAAGTATGCAGCAAAGTCAGTATAACTGGCAGAAGATGCAGAGGGGGGACAGGGGGATGGGGGGTCAGTCAGTAGAACAATGGACAGAGTCCCCAATTTCACATCAGAGCCCCCTCCGTCACATCAGAGCCCCCTCCGTCACAGCAGAGCCCCTCTCAACATCAGTCGCCGTTTCAGGTTGGTGGGGGCCCCTCAGGAGGTGTTAGGATCGTTTACATTACAAAACTTTTCTGACTTGTCTGTTGTGTCTGTGCTGGCAGGCCAGATGCAGTGTCAGCGTGACTGTTCTAATCTGTTCCCATATGAGAGAACTTTTCTGCATAGCAGGTGTCTCTTATCTCAGAAGTTCCTGTCCTGGGCTGCTAATCCTCTGACTTCTCTCCTCCAGCCAATGAGAACAGCGGAGGGGTGTGGTCTGGGGAGAAGGCAAACTAGAAACTCTGGACTGGATTACAGAGCTCAGCTGGGGTCCTGGGAGACACAAAGCGGATCGGACCTGGAATCTGTTTCCAGGATTTTGTAAAATTAAAAATCCAGCGTGTACAATGAGAGCAGGGAGCCACGGACCCCTGCAGCTAAATACAGGGTGGCTATGGCAACTCCTGCACCCCTTTATGCTATGCCCATGGTATTAACACAACACCCCCTAAGCTAGAAGGAGCGGCTGAGCAGGGGTGTAAATTGGAAAGCGTTTTTTTGTTTTTCTCCACTGAACTGTCTTTGAATCTGTACGGGCCCCCCTGCTGACCAGGCCCGGTACAACAGGGCTGGTTGTACTGGCTGATCAGCGGCCCTGCACCCATGCTTTATCCTCTTCTACAACAAAATGGCAAAAATTGCTGAAAAATTCTGCTTCTCTCCTCTCTCTCACAGGAGGCTCAGCAGAACATTCATTTATTCTATCCTTTAGAACGCATTAACACACAAACACGCCTAAACAGGTCTAGTGTTATTTGTTTGTGTTAATGCATATTTGTCTTTTTTGCTGTCCAAAATCTTATGGACGTGCATGTGAGTTTTTTTTTTTCCTACCTCTACATGCTCCTGCCTCTAAACCTCTGTAAACACTTATGTACGCATGGACACATAGGGCCCTTTCACACTGATCAATTTCTCTTTCGTTTTTGCCTTACCATAAGCGGAAGAAGAAATGCATGACCATTAAATTCAATGGAGCTCTTCACACCAGTCAGTTGTGGGTCAGTTGCTTTTTTTTAAAGTCCTGCATGCTGCATTTTTGGTGCAAAAACATTTAAAGTACCACCCCAATTAAATTAATGGAAAAAACGCTGCAAAAAAGGCATCAAAAACACACCTACTGTTACATTTGTGCATTTGTGTCACATGTTCTTTCTTCACAGGTGCAAAATGCACAGAAAAACACAGCAAAAATGCATATGCCTGTTTACTGCATTTTTGCAGTGGAACAGTGCATGCTCTCCCTGTGCCTGCGTGGGTTTCCTCCGGGTACTCCAGTTTCCTCCAACACTTTTAAAACATGCTGGTAGGTTAAGTGGATCCTGTCTAAATTGGCCCTAGTATATGTATGAATATGTGTTTGGGACCTTAGATTGTAAGCTCCTTGAGGATAGGGACTGATGTGAATGTACAATGTATATGTAAAGCGCTGCGTAAATTGACGGCGCTATACAAGTACCTGAAATAAAAATAAATAAAAGCAGCCATAGGCTAACATAAGGGGGTGTTTAGAGACAGAAAAAAAAAAGTCAAGCACCCTTAAAAGCGGCATTTTTGACATGCAGTTTGCATGGGGTGGTAATCATGGACATATGTAGGAGGAAAAGTATCAGTCAATGAGGTACAGCAGCAAACATTTATTTCTTACCATCTGTATACATCTCCATTATGTATGTATCATGACTAGGGATAAGCGGAACACCGCCCGGTTCGGTTTGCAACAGAAAGTTTGCGCGAACTTTAGAACCCTATTAAATACAATGGACTCGAACGTTCAAAATCAAAAGTGCTAATTATAAAAGGCTAATATGCAAGTTATTGTCCTAAAAAGGATTTGGGGACCCGGGTCTTGCCCCACGGGACATGTATCAATGCAAAAATACGTTTTAAAAAAACTGCCATTTTTTCGGGAGCAGTGATTTTAATGATGCATAAAAGTGAAAAAAAAAAAAAGTGAAATATCCCTATAAATATCGTACCTGGGGGGTGTCTATAGTATGCCTGTGAAGTGGCACGCGTTTCCCGTGTTTAGAACTTTCCCTGCACAAAATGACATTTCTAAAGGAAAAAAAGTCATTTAAAATTGCTTGCGGCTTTAATGTAATGTCTGGTCCCGGCAATATGGATGAAAATCATTGAGAAATATGGCATGGGTATGGATGAAAATCATTGAGAAATATCGCATGGGCTGACTTCCAGGCCGCCTTATATAGTGTGGGGCGTGTACTAAATCCCCTGAGGCATATTTGGTCAAAGCCACCCTGGCTTTGGCCAATTATGGCTCTCCGTTTTTTTCAGTGCTGTGATTGGCCAAAGCATGCAGGTCATAGTGCATGCTTGGCCAATCATCAGCCAGCAATGCACTGCGATGCCGCAGTGAATTATGAGCCATGACGCGCCACTCGAATTTGGCGCGAACGGCCCATAATGTTCGCAGTTCGGCGAACAACCGAACAGGCGATGTTCGAGTCCAACATGGGTTCGACTCTAAGCTCATCCCTAATCATGACATGTTCTGAAATAATGGGAAACAGCAGAAAAAGCAAACATTGCAGGCATCACCCCATTAGAGCAAGAAGCTTGAAAAAAATAAATAATCCAGTTAGAGCCAGTTCACACAGGGGCGACTCAGCCGCCTGACAAGTCGCGCTCCGCTCTGTTCAATGAAACCGTTCTAATAGGAGCGACTCAAGTCGCTCCGACTTAGAAAAAGGTTCCTGTACTACTTTGGGGGTGACTCGGGGCGACTTGCATTGACTTCAATACAGAAGTCATTTTGCAAGTCACCTCTGAAGTCGTCTTGAGATCGCCTTGCCGAGTCGCCCCCAAAGTCGTGCCGCCCCTGTGTGAACCGGGTCTTAAAGGAATGACAACTATTTCATGTAGCTAATTCACAACAAACAAGCCCCAAAAGGTTAAAGGGATAACTTTTTTTTTTCTTTAAATAAGAAAGGTTTAAACAAAAAACTAACAAACATGTTTTACTTACCTCCTCTGTGTGCAGTTGGTTTTTGCTCAGAGTGGCCCCGATCCTCCTCTTCTGGGGTCCCTTAGCGGCGCTCCTGGCTCCTTCTCATCTCAAGTGCCCCGTTGGAGAAGCCCTCTCCCCTCGGGGCACTCATGCGGGCGCGCTCCTGTTTCCTGCTGCTGCATCTATTGACACAGACAGCAGGACTCAGCGCCACACCCACATCATTGGATTTGATTGACAGCAGTGGGAGCCAATGGCTATGTTGCTATCAATCTATCCAATCGGGACCCAAGACACCGGCTGGAGCAGGTGTGCGCGTTCTAGGTGCTGGAAAGACTGAGCTCAGATGAGTAAAAGGGGGGGGGGGAGGGTCCTGCACTATAGAAGGTTTTTCACCTTAAAACGGAGTTCCACCCAAAAATTAAACTTTTGCTTTTCGGAATCCCCCCCCCCTCCGGTGTCACATTTGGCACCTTTCAGGGGGAAGGAGGGAGCAGATACCTGTCTAATCCAGGGCATAGGTCGCCGCGGTGACCTACGCCACGTCCGGCGCCTACTCCATCCCCCCCGCTGTCTTCTGGGAGACACACAGGTCCCAGAAGACAGCAGGGACCGTGCAGCGTGACTCGCGCATGTGCAGTAGGGAACCAGGAAGTGAAGCCGCAATGCTTCACTTCCTGATTGCCATACCGAAGATGGCGGCGCCGATCTGTCCCTCAGCTCTCGGGTGCCGACATCGTGGGCACCCAGGACAGGTAAGTGTCCATATATTAAAAGTCAGCAGCTGCAGTATTTGTAGTTGCTGACTTTAAATAAAAAAAATAAAAAAATTGGCGAAACCCTTTAATTTAGTCTTACTCCGACGACTACTAGGAAATTATAGACTGGCCACAGCCTTTGTATCTGACTGCAAAGATAGAAAAAGTGAATGTAAACGGGCCGAATCCAACTATCGGCTATTCTATGGGTCAGCTGTCTGGGCACCATGTCTGATACACTTGAAAGCCTTTTCCATTACATTTTCTTGGCTAATCTTTTACGAGGCAGGTTGCAAGGTCCTTCCTCCATCTTTCTCCAATTGCTTGGGCCTTGGACTGGCAAGCACAATGTGATAGTCAATTAGTACACACATATTAAGGCCAGTATGGACAGGAGTCAATTAACATACCAGCATGTATTTGGCGTCTGGGAGGAGCTTGCAAACGCCATAAAGATTGCAACCAAGAACCCCAGTGCTGCAAAGCATAAGCGCTAACAATTAAGACACTGTCGTCTGGTCTCCCCAGTAGGACATAGGATGAAAACTTTCTGACTTTAGCACAGTCTCAGTATTTCCAGTGACTGACCTACAATAGGTCTCGGTTGTCTGAGAGCCCCTTTTTTTTTTAAATCTAGTGAATCTGTGACATGGGGGTGAGGGGCATGAGAAGGAACAGAGCTTTGCACAATCTGTCATCAACCTACCTAAAAAGACTACAAAACGCAGCCCTCTGGTTCTGCGACTCATCCTTTACACATTAACGTTGAACAGGTGCTACAATGCTGTAGCCATATGAAGAATCCCAAACAGGTATTCAGCTTGTTGAGTGCTTTAAAGTAGATGTAAATCCTATAGAAAAGAGCACTGCTCCAGGAGAGTGACCGGTAATATTCCTCGCAGCTCTCACTTGAAGGTGCCCACCTGCCTCGCCAACATGAGTACAAGGAACTAAGAGTGGTCACACCACAGCGAGATGCCATCCAAAAAGCGATCACTTTATTTGTCAACATACATACACCAAAGAAAAGAGATGTTGACGCGTTTCACACAGTACCGTGCTTAATCATAACTGTTATGATTAAGCACGCTACTGTGTGAGATGCATCAACATCTCGTCTTCGGTGCTGTATGTATACTGACAATATTGGAATAAAATTATTGCGTTTTAGATGGCATCTCGCTGTGGCGTGCGCCCATGCTTTTGTTTCCTTAGATGTAGACCCTAACTGAACAACATTTTGTTTGTTAAAGCACTGTGCATTAATTTATGTCCTTTTCCCCCATTCCCAGTGCCACTGATCTCCTGGAGCCTGTTTGCAGCCACCTCCTGCCTACATGCGGGGACTCCATTTCCCAAAGCGGGTTTCCTTACGGAGACAGCAGCAGACCAGGACTGCCATTTCTATTAGGGGCCCGTGAGTCAGGGTGACAAGCACAGGAGAAGCACAAGTGGGAGACAAAGCACTGTCACTTTACAACGATGAGTCCAATGGCAATAGCCAATTTAACAAAACTTCATATTTCATAATATTGAAAATTGGGCCTCACTCACAGAGGCATACCACAGTATACACCTATGCAAGGACTGCGTTTACCTGTACGGGGATATAAAGGTGTTTGCGTGCATCCCCATGTAGGCAGTCCCATTGAGGTCAGCTGGGATGTAGCTGCTAAATGGACACAGCCGCTGCCACTTGGTTTACATCCGTAAATGGGCACGGCCCCAAACACAGACAGTGTGCGTTCAGCACCGTGCACCGGCACCAGACAGCTGTCAAATACATCTGTGCATCCCCATGGGGACAAACTCTGCCCTCTCTTGGGTGTATGCTGTAGTATGCCCATGTCAATGAGGCCCTACGTTAGGCCTTACTTTTGAAGGAACAGAAAGATTTTATGGTATGAAATTTCACCACCCAGCTGATGCGTCTTCATTGACTGTCTAAGAAAATATCTTATTTAATATAACACTTTGCTGTATGTTTCCAAGAAGCCTGCTTGGTTCCAGAAGTCAATATTTTATCAGCGCAGATAAGGAATCAGCCAATATAGTTAATGTGTAGCTAAATCTGAGGTTACAGTGATGCAATAAATTTGGTTAAATAATCGCTAGAGTCCTAGGACTAGCAATGGGATTTGCTCAGGTCTAAACAGAAAAGTGACAAAGTTACTTGGTGACTAAAATCAAACCGTTATATGAAATGTCATCTTGTTGAGAGGGGCTCATTTACTTTGTAGTATTTGAAACTTAAAAAGCACAAGTACAGCATATCCAAACAAATTGGCACAGTATTGTTTTAAAATAGGTGAAAATCACTAGAAGTGACTAATTATTGCTTTTACCTATTTTCTGTTAGGAGTGCCAATGTACAGTCCTATACCAGCACCCTTATGTGTGTCTTAGTACACTGCTGTACACTGCACCTGGGCTGTCAGGATGGAGGCAATCCAACTGCAATTACACAGAATGGGCTCAGCCACCTGTCTGCAGGAGGATGCTACGCGCAGGGCTCAGGAGTGCACTACGTACAGAGCGCAGGGCTCAGAAGTGCGCTACGTACAGAGCGAAAGGGTTCAGGGAGGATGATACGCGCAGGGCTCAGGAGGAGGGTACTACGTCCAGAGCGAAAGGGTTCAGGGAGGATGATACGCGCAGGGCTCAGGAGGAGGGTACTACGTCCAGAGCGCAGGGCTCAGGAGGAGGGTACTACGTCCAGAGCGCAGGGCTCAGGAGGAGGGTACTACGTCCAGAGCGCAGGGCTCAGGAGGAGGGTACTACGTCCAGAGCGCAGGGCTCAGGAGGAGGGTACTACGTACAGAGCGCAGGGCTCAGGAGGAGGGTACTACGTACAGAGCGCAGGGGTCAGAAGTGTGCTACATGGAGTGCATAGTTGCGAATTGTCTGATTTTCTTGAATAGATTGCATGACATAAGGAAAGATTCAGGTCTCTTGCACACAGGTGGCCAAGCTCATTCTATGTAATTGCAGTTCAATTTCCTCCATCCAGGCAGCCTAGGTGCAGCATACAGCCTGTCATTGACATGGTTGTATGCTGCTGTATTTACATTTATGATAGCACCACTGTATAAAGGAATACAATAGCATACAATCATTCATGTCAATAACAGATTGTACACTGCACCTGGACTGCCTGGATGGAGGAAATTCAACTGCAATTACACAGAATGGGGTCAGCCACCTGTCTGCAAAAGACCTGGCTTGTTTCTAAAGAGTGGAAAACAGCGTTAGAATAACACCAGAGGACAAAACCTTTTTTCAATCTATTTATCTTGTATTGTGACACCAGCAATGTTTATGTCAAAGATAAGGGTAGCAAATGGATAGATGGATGGACAGACCGAATACACAGATCTAGCATTCTTTTCTCCCTGTCAAAGTATCTGTTATGCCACGTACACACGGTCATAATTTCCGACAACAAATGTTCGATGTGAGCTTGCTGTCGGAAAATCCAACCGTGTGTATGCTCCATCGGACATTTGCTGTCTGAATTTCCGGCAACAAAAATTTGAGAGCTGGTTCTCAAATTTTCCGACAACAAAAGTTGTCGGAAATTCCGACCATGTGTACACAATTTAAAACGCACAAAAATTCTACGCATGTTCGGAATTCAACGCATGCTCGGAATTATTGAACTTAATTTTTCTCGGCTCATCGTAGTGTTGTACGTCATTCGCAATTGCCGGCAACATTTGTGTGACCGTGTGTATGCAAGACAAGTTTGAGCGAACAACCGTCGGAAAAAAATCCACGGTTTTGTTGTCGGAATGTCCGATCGTGTGGAGTGTGGACGCGGCATTCGAGCCATGAGCCTTGTGCTGGCAGAAAGTAATGCAGGATGTGTGTGTGCTCTGTCTGCCCCATGGAGGAGCTTTACCAAAAGCCTTGCTGGTGTCAGAATACAGCATGAATGGTCTTGTTCTCTGGAGCTGTCCTATTAAACTTCCACTATGCCACACTGCAGAAACAAGCATGTGCTCTTCATGCTGACAGAAGCTGTTCCTCTCTCTCATTAGACCAAGTGTAGAGAAAACTCACTCCCTGCAGCCAGGAGCTAGAGAATCTCTCCATTCTATTCCATCCCCTGTAGAGTAGCAGTCTGGGCTGAGATGTGCTCTCCTCTCCCTCCAATCTAGCTGCCAACATGTCCTCTCCTCTGTGCATCTCAGCACTTAAAGGCGGGCTGGAGAAGGGGGCAGGTTCAGCACTTTCCTATTGGCTGAGAAGGCAGCAAAGAGTCTGTATATCCATCGCTTATGCGCCACAAGCTGCTGTATCCCTCCACAGGAGGGGGGAAAAAAAAAAAGTCTTTAGCTTCCTGGCATTAGTACAAGATATACAGGTAGAATAATTTTTTTTTTTAAAAAACATTGACACACACAAGAACTGGCATGTGAATTTTGGGGGTGCTTGAGCACCCCCAAGCTCCTATCTGGCACCGCCCCTGAATCTGGGGACAAAACCGGGGACAGACTTGGTCCGGGGACGGTGTCTTCAGTCTGGGGACATCTGGTCACCCTACCCTAAAGGCTGCAGCATATTTCATCTTATCACAGACTGACAGGCTGCAGACAACGGAGCTGGACACTGTACCTTCCAGGTGATCTAAAATGCCGGGATTGGAAGCACAGCAGCTAGAAGCCCCATGTGCAGCCTAATAGATTCCTCCATCCATGCCAAACAGCACGTGTGTACAGCGTATTTCTCCAAAACACAAAAGTGGCGTGTCTGGGGAAATATGCTGTACTCACATGCATGGGTAAATACCAATACAGAAGCAATTGAAGTTTACACCAGTACGGCTGCGTATAATCAATTCTTGTATTGCCATTTATGTGGCACCTGCGGCTCCCCAGGCATGAGAAAATGCTGAGGATATTATGCTTGAAGACTTTAGATCTAATAAATGTCCATGTGCTTGAGGCCTTAGACCAATCAATCAGATTAATTTTCCATTTAAAAATGGCTGGCAGCTGCTCGAACCGTAGCTATGCAAGGAGCGTTTGCCCCCCAACCCTGGAACAGTACAAATAACACAACATTTGTTGGGCTGGTGGCCCTGAGTACGTACGTACTTAATTCAGCTATTGATCCGAGTGGGACATATGCTGGCCGCTATTCTGCTACCTGCCCCCTGTTCTGTCCTGCAACCCCAGCATCTAGAAGACAGAGAAGCTTTCCAGGACAAACCTCTGTGGTGAAGATATAAAAAGGTGTGACAAAAAAACAACATGTCCTTAGGGACACCCAGCCATCACCAGTTAATTATGCCCTATGAGTGATTTGCTTTCTCCAAATTGTGTCCCTACTATGGTAGGGCCAACTGGTTGTGATTGCTTCCCAGGCCAAAAGTTCCCAGTCCTCCTGGGTTCAGCTGTTTCTAATAGGTAAAGTATTAAAATTCTAAATTAGTGTATGTTATAGGACACTGGGTGATGAGGGCAGTTAAATAGGTCAACATTACTTACATAAAGCTTACCTTTTATTTTGAGCAAGTGCACTTTGAGTTAATTGTAACCAGGCCCGTCGCTACAGGTCAGGCAAAACAAGCAATTGCTTGGGGCCCCCGAGCTGGCTTGGGGCCCCCAATGTCCTGTGAGTGGCTGAGGATGTTCCGAGGAGGTCTGAGAGTTAGCCGATCCAATATGATCCTAGCTGTGTCTCTGCAGAAATTGTCCGGCCCCTCCCCCCCCCTGGCCGACTCTCAGCCAATCAGCATTCAGATGCCTGCTATAACCTGCCCACCTCCTTCCACAGCCCGCCAGATTTGATGAAGATATGGATAGCTGGAAGTGGGACTGTACTGTATGGGGGGAGCGCCGGGCAGACGTCTGAACTGTTGTCTGTGCTTTACCACAAGTAAGTAAGCAGTGGCATTGCTTCCTTTTGGCAGTTTTTTTTTCTACAGCTGGAAACACACCTCCAAGTTGTGCCTGCATGTGTCCTCCTCCTTTCTGTCTCTCACTCCCAAGCCTGTCACGATCTGCTCTACACCCAGGCAGCACAGCTGCACACTGTCCTCTACTCTTCGGCTGCTGTCTGGGTGTTCTGTGTATATGAGCTGCTCCCTGGTGCAGTAACAATGTCCTCCGCTGCCGGAGGAGGGGGTGGTCTGTGGGGGGGCACAGCACTCTGTCTTCTGTGGCTGTGCAGAACAACGCGGACCAGTCTGCGTGCAGGGCAACGCGGAGCAGTCTGCGTGCAGGGCAACGCGGAGCAGTCTGCGTGCAGAACAGTGCGGAGAAGTCTGTGTGCAGAACAGTGCGGAGAAGTCTGTGTGCAGAACAGTGCGGAGAAGTCTGTGTGCAGAACAGTGCGGAGAAGTCTGTGTGCAGAACAACGTGGAGAAGTCTGTGTGCAGGGCAATGCGGAGCAGTCTGTCTCTCTGTGGTTGTGCAGAGCAATGTGGAGCGGTCTCTCTATGCATGGCAATGTGTGCCAGTGTGTTGGCATCATCAGTGATTTTGCCATAGGCGCAATTTTCACTAGATACGCCTCTGGAAGAAGGGGAGGTGAGAATAGAAAAACATAGGGGGGGGGGGGTAAAAAGAATGTGAGAATGACCACGGTGATAATGGATCACCAACTCATAATAAATGAATGTGACATATATATATATATAAGCACAAGTGCATGGTAACACAATAGAAAGTTGTAACAATTGATGCTATATGGTGATAGTAAGAGTCTCTCAGTGACTGTGAATAGAAAGAAGAGAGCTCACTGTCACACTGGCACAGCCGGGTGGATGGAAAGTGATCACAAAATGGTAAAATATGAATAAAAGTAATGTGGGAAGCATAAAGATGCTTCTATTCATATTTTACCATTTTGTGATCACTTTTATTGGCTATATGTTTATAAATAAACCTCATTGGTTGATCTACACCATATGAAGCCCTATTTTATATTTCATGCTATGCTGGGGCACTAGTGATTCATCTTGCCCCACCATCACCCCTTCCATCCACCCGGCTGGTGGTTTTCTGCTTGCTGTGGTTCTGCGCTTTGCGCGCGTGCGGGGGGGGGCCTCATGTCCATTTTGCTTGGGGCCCCCAAATTCCTTCAAACGGCCCTGATTGTAACATTTGCATAAAAGCGATTGTTGAGAGGACTTAAAAACTCATGGTTTTTCGCATTTAGTCACGTTTTTACATTAGCGTTATTGTGCGTTTTCCCACGTTGCGTTAGCGCTTCTGGCCGTTTTTTCATTACAAACACTCCCTATAATGTAAAAATGGCTAAAAATGTCAAACGAGGCTAAACGCGGCTTGACACGCTTAGAAGCGTTTTCTGCCGTTGCTCCTTTTTACTGCTACTACAACAGTTTATTTGTGCATGGACACATAGACTAACGTGGAGGGGCTTTTAGAGGCAGTTAAGAAAAAGTAAAACGCCCCTAACAGCAGCTGTGTGCATGAGACCTAAGAGTGCTTTCACACTGAAAGCGTTGGGGCGTCGGCGGTAAAGCGCCGCTATTTTTAGCGGCGTTTTACAGTCGTTTTTGCGGCACTTTTCGGCCCCTAGCGGGGCGCTTTTAACCCCCGCTAGCGACTGAGAAAGGGTTAAAAGCGCCCTCAAAGCGCCGCTGCAGCAGCCCTTTGCTGGCTGTTCAGCAACCCTGCCCATTGATTTCAATAGGCAGGGGCGCTTTAGGAGCGGTGTATACGCCGCTCCTAAAGCACTGCAAAAGAAGTTGCTTGCAGGACTTTTTTTGACGTTATGCCAGCGCAGTGCCCCAGTGTGTTAGCACTCGGGATTTCACACTGGGATTGCAGCTGAGGCTTTTTTCAGGTGCTTTACAGACGCTATTTTTAGCGCTAAAGCGCCTGAAAAACGCCTCCAGTTTAAAAGGGGTCTAAAAGATGAAGCTCTGTAAAACAATGAGGCCTTTGGCTGCCTACAAATGCTGGGCAGTTGAGATATAAGCCCCTTTGCAGCTTCACAATCCAATTCAGAGACATAATTGTAATCGTCTATACATTCATGGCACACACTTCAGAAGGTATTGTTGGTGTTCTAACAATGAGACAGGTCTGCATGTTCTATAACTTGATGTGCCAAAATCAAGAAAATAAAAGCTTTTATTAAGAGGGAAACCACTTAGCAGGACTAACAACATGAATAAGCAGTTTGGCATTATGAATTCTCACCAATGCTTTAGCAGCCTTTCACATATGCTACATATTAACAATGCAGCTTTTTGCTTTAAAGAAAACACACAATCACCAGAACATAATAGAGATCTTCCTATAAGAAGACAATAAAGAAAACCTATATCGCACTCAAGTCACATAGAAGGATGCAGCTGTACAGCAGGCACCATGCCAAATCAATCTTTAGTCTCTTCCCCTGAGAATCATTAGAGCTACAAAAGTACCCACAGATATACAAACTTTCAGAAAATCAGTATTTGTATAGGTACAGGGATGGCCACACCTGTCATGGCAGCACCGTGGCATTCAGCAGGATTATTGGCTATGCTGTGGGTGCAGGAAATGTAAATCAGGCATCACCATTTCTATGTCTACAAGTTCTAATCTTAAAAGGGGTTGAAAAGTCTTTTTTTTTTTTTTTTAAATAACATACCATACTTACCTCCACTGTGCAGTTCGTTTTGCACAGAGTGGCCCCGATCCTCGTCTTCTGGGGTCCCTCTGCGGCTGTCTCGGCTCCTCCCCGCAAGAGCTAACCCCCTTCTGGGAAGCACTCTCCTAAGGGGGTTAGCTTTCGGGCGCGCTCCTGTGTGATACAGTGGCGGCCATAGCCGCCAAGTGTACCACTCGGCCCCGCCCCCCGGCGCACTGCGTCATTGATTTGATTGACAGCAGTGGGAGTCAATGGCTGCGCTGCTATCAATCTCCAATGAAGAGTCACCTCAAGCTGGGGAAAAGCATCGCACCCACAGAGTTTTGTGGCTCAGGTAAGTAAAACGGGGGGGGGGGGCTGGGGGGCCCCAAGAGTGCAAGGTCTTTTTTCACCTTAATACATAGGATGCATTAAGGTGAAAAAACAGGAAGCTTCACAACCCCTTTAAAGTTGGATTAAACCTTCCTATCCGTAACAGCCAAGGAAGTTGCCAGACTTGGCTGTAATTGTTGCCAAAGGTGCTTCAACAAAGTACTGAGTAAAGGGTCTGAATACTTAAGTACGTGTGAGATTTCAGTTTTTTTCTTTCCAACCACTTTAATAGCGCGCTAAAGTAAAAAAAAAAAAAAAAGTTTCAGTGTGTGTGTCTCTCGTTCTGGGAGGGCATCCATGGATATTCTCCCAGAACACACCTGGGGTGCGAGCATCAGTATGGCTCTGTGATCACGGTGTCCATCGGAAACAGCTGATCACAGATGGAGGTAAAGTAGGGTGACCAGACATCCCCGGTTTCCAGGGACAGTCCCCAGGACACTGTCCCCGGACCAGGTCTGTCCCCGGTTTTGTCCCCGGATTGGATTTGAACAGGGGCTGGGCAATTTCAACGGCAGTCAGTGCAGAATAATAAAAGAAAAAAAAATTATATCTGAATTACACCTCCCCCCGCTCCTACTAGCTTAGGGGGGGGGGTGTACTTTTCTCCATTATCTGTGCCCCTGATGATCATGTACTGGTCGGAGCGGAGGGAATATTTCATCAGTTTCGGGTGCATGCCCATTCAGCTCCGCTCGCATGTTCTTCTGCCTTGGCTCAAGTCCCGGCCTGCCACCTGCCCACTTATCTCTTTGCCTTCCCTGGCAGAGTGATCTTCCTCCGCTCCCCACCCAGTAGTAGCCAGGGCCCAGAGAGTAAGACTCAACAGGCTGTGAGGCGGGCAGAGAGTCGCTGATTGCCGCCATTACTAGTAAAAAAGATTAAAAAGATATATGTCCCCGGATTTCATTTTAAAAATCTGGTCACCTTAAAAGGTAAAAGGGCCAATCACAGTGGCCCTTTACCATGTGATCAGCTGCGTCCAATCACAGCTGATCACATGTAACCATAATTGCCAGTTATCAGCAGTGTTTTCCTCACACGCTGTGTCTGTGTGAGGAATAGATTGCCAATAAGCAGCAAGTCTGTCAGTAGATTGTTTACACTGAATCTATCAGTGCTTCCTACCAGTGCCGCCTCATCAGTACAGCCTGATCAGTGCCCATTACTGCAGCTTCATCTGCACGGCCTCATCAACACATATCAGTGCAGCCTCATCAACACATATCAGTGCAGCCTCATAAAGCACAGTGAAGAAGAAACATTTATTTTGGAAAATTTTATAACAAAAACTAAGAAAAACCTTTTTTCCCCCCAAAAAATGTTTTCGGTCTTTTTCCATTTGTTTAGCAAAAAAGAAAAAACCCAGTTGTGATTAAATACCACCAAAAGAAAGCTCTATCTGAAAATGATAAAAAATGTCAAAAAGGGTACAGTGTTGTATGACTGCACAATTGTCATTCAAAGTGCAACAGCACTGAAAGCTGAAAATTGGCCTGGGCATGAAGGGGGTGAAAGTGCCCAGTATTAAAGTGGTTAATAAATTCACAGACATTTCTTAAATTTGGTTTTCACTTTGTAATTATGGGGTACTGAGTGTAGATCACCACAGGGTCGCTTTTACATAATAGGTCCCTTGTAAAAGACGCTTTTATATACTTACCTTTCTGGTGTCCTGTGTATGAAAAGCCGCTGCATCTTTTCTTTCCAGCAGCTATTTGACTGATGAGGCGAATGCCTGTTTTCTCCCACCAGCCGCTGTGGTTCCTCCCACCAGCTCATGTGTTCCGTTATCACACACAAACTGTCAGGAGGAACCACAGCAGATTGATAGGGAGAAGGCACTGTATACATCCAAAAGTTTAGAATCTTGCAGTGGCTGAGGAGCGAAAATGCATTCTTTAATACATAGGTCCCCAGAAATGTGAGTATATAAAAACTTTTTACAGGTGACCTATTTTTAAAAATTACCCTATAGTAAAAGGGACACCTTAGAGCCCTTTCACACTCACAGCGCCTGGGCGTCAGTGGTAAAGCGACGCTACTTTTAGCTGTGCCCCTGCTATTGGCCGAAAAAGAGTTAAAAAGCCAGAGGAGAGGCGCTTTACATGTGCTATTTTTAGCGCTATAGCGCCTGTAAAGCACCTTAGTGTGAAAGGGGTCTTAAGGATTTTTTTTTTTTTACACCACTATACCTAAAAACGCACCAATGTGAAAGGGTACTTATCTGACTACCAGTCTACCAGGAAGGTCTATCTGAATGAAAAGAACAGACTCAAAGGCTTCGTTCACACGGTATGTAGCAATACGTGTTCAGTGTGAGAGTTGTGTTTACCTGCACATGGATGGTTAGCTATGAGGAAGGGTCCCCTGAAACGCGTACGCTTTTCCACCATGTGGCCGTAGAGTCACCCGCCTCACCAGTTGGAACTCTGTATATGACAAGCTTGATTTTATTCCTACTTGTGAGTTTAACACTTATGTATGTGCTTTTAATAAATGGGGTTTGGAGGTAATGCACTAGGCATTTGGGCCCTCTTGTGTATATTTTTGAATGTTTGAAGGACCACCCGGTCCGAGGAGGGCTGCATCGCTGAAAACCATTACCCATCATAGTGCTCTTTGGGGAAGTCCTGGGATTGAGCGCTGGATGGTGTTTTTGGTTTGTTTGGGTGCACAGCCCCAAATGCACACTAGTTGCGTTCAGGGTCGAGCACCCGCACGGAAGTCATATTGGGAGAGGCGTCCGTGTCTGTACAGCCGCTGGGTCCCAATTGACATCAATAGACTGCCTGCACGGAGATGAGCAAAACACCCGTGCATCCCCATGTGGGTAAACACGACGACAACGAATAATGCAAGGCAGACATTGATACGCCCTGTGTGAACAAGGCCTAATGATGGAAAACACCCTCAATGCTCCTAGTAGTAACCAGAGCTTTAGGTCAAATGATAGCGCTCTGGGTAGCATTGTTTATAACAGCAAGTTTAATTCCCTGAAACTAACAATAATGTCATATGGTAATGCCGACAAGTGCCCTATTGATAATCGTGCATAGTAATGATGGACGTAAAGTTCAGTACTGGCCTAGAGCTGAAGCTACAGAAACATGATCGTTATGACGGGGTAAGAATTCTGAAATCTCTGCTGCATTCTTAGCAGACAGTCAGCAGACTTTCAGCTCTAGTAGCAGGTGATGCTTGTAAAAACACAGACTACAGTGCGGCCTTCCCGTCCTCCCCTGATACACGAATAAAATGGAGCACAGGCCCTCTGCCACCTACTTTTATCCAAATTTTCCACTCCATTCTTATGCTGCAATAAACAGGTCGCACATTATGTACTGCAGACATTTTTTTTCCAGCATAGGAAAATAAACTAAACTAAACTAAACTAAACAACTCAGCTTCTGCAGAGGAAATTCTTTTCTCACCAGGGGCCTGAAAATGTGTTTTCACAGGCCTGCAAAAAAAAAAACAAAAAAAAAACCAGGCCACTACTATTTACTGTGAAAAAAAGCTTAGTCGTCATAAAAACATGTTAACTCTGCCACTACCAAACAGCAAACCAGGCACTGCGACCTGAGCGAGCAGACGGAACAGGATACAGTTATGGCCACTAGAGTTTTCCTACATTAAAAGGTTTCTGATTGCTAGTTACTTGGCTGTCATGTTAATCCAATGGCTTCAGTACTTTCGGAGTCCCTGATCATAATAAAGCACACTATGGACTTCATCTGATTGACTTCTGACTGCCAGAGATGGCCAGACAACTAGTATTTTAGAGCAGTGGTCTTTAAACTGTAGCCCTTTGCTTGCCTTTATCCTTTTTTTTATAACAATAAGGCCTCATGCCCACGGATGTTTTTACAGTCACTTCTATGAGCAAGTTTTTGCAGCTTAAAAACACCTCTCCATGTTAGCCTATGGCCTCATGCCCACCATGACGTTTTTTTGAGCTGCAAAAAAAACCCCAGGACCAGTGTGTTCTGAGGCTCCAGCGTTAGAGCTGTAAAGACGTCAGACGCTGGCAAAAGGTGTTAAATGCGATTTAAAGAGGCTTAACGCTGTGTTAAGCCTCGTTCAGCGTTTCTTTCTCCATTCAAAATCAATGGTTCCCTATGGGAGCCCATTGATTTGAATAGAGGTCACACTAGAAGTCGGATCAAGATGATCCGACTTGCGGGGCAACTCGTGTGCTGAGAATCTTGAAGGGGAAGCCGCAAAAATTTTAAAACCATTTTTGCGTGAGGCTCCCCCCCCCCAGGATGATACGACAGAGGCGTTGCTAGGGGGGTGCGGTCCGCACCCGGGTGACACCTGCTAGAGGGGTGACACCCTCCCGACGGTGAGAAAAGTTTTTTGTTTTTTTTTTACTTTTTTTTTTTTACAGCTGACACCTTCGCTTCATTTACCAACTTCACCCCGCTGGGCTGGAACAACACTTCCAGCACCGCCGGCGCGCCTGGTGTGTGTGTCCTACGGTTCCTTATTCTTCTTTCTCCTCCTCCCTACCCTACCCTACAGAGCCATCGAGCGTCAGCCTGTCACATCACACTGCGCCGTGATGGTGTGACGTCACTACTACACACACAACTTTCTCCGGCTGCACGCTGTGAGGGTCGCTGCCAAGCCCTCCTCCTCTCCAGTCAAGACTCCAGCCTTAAGAACAGGTGCGGGGGGGGGGGGGGTCTCCACCGCCGGCCCGACTCCCGAGCACAAGATGAGGTGTGTGTGTGGGGAGCGGGGAAGCGGTTGCCATTGTAAGAGGCAGAGCTAGTGTGGGAGTCTGGTGCCCTGACCTGTATTATATGATAATGAAGTGGGGGGGGGGGTGCAAGGTGGTCTTCTGCTGCTAGACACAGCTATAGATAATAAATATATATATATTTATATTTAATTATGTAATATAGCTGGTCCAGCTGCCCCTCCCCCCACCAGACCAGCTAACTCAACTACTGTGCCTATTATATGTACCGGTAATATAATATATCTGTGTCCAGCATCGCCCCCCCCCCCCCCCCCCCCCATTATCAGACAGACAACACTGACTATATAATTTATATTAGCTGACTGAGACACACCCACCCTGAGCTGGTCTGATGATGGGGGGGGGGGGGGTGATGCTGGACACAGATATATTATATTACATATAATAGGCACAGTAGTTGAGTTAGCTAGTCTGGTGGGGGGAGGGGCGGATGGACCAGCTATATATATATATATATATATATATATATATATATATACACACACACACACACACACACACACACACCATACCACCCCAGACTGCCTATGCCACAGCACCCTGCCCTATGACACCGCAACCTCCCCTATGACACCCCAGCCTTCCCTATACCACTGCACCCTGCCCTATGCCACCCCAACCTGCCCTATGCCACCGCAACCTGCTCTATGCCATCACACTCTGCCCTATATAACCCCAACCTGCCCAATGCCACCCAGCCTGCCATATACCACCGCAACCTGCCCTATGACACCGCAACCTGCCCTATGACACCGCAACCTGCCCTATGACACCGCAACCTGCCCTATGACACCGCAACCTGCCCTATATCGCCCCAGCCGGCCCAATACCACCCTATACTTTAATTTACAGGGGTCATTTGGGGGTGCGCCTCATGATTGTGCGCTGCCTGCAGGGCGCTGGGCAGGATAGACAGGAGGGAGGTGACACCATGTTTTGCCGCACCAGGTGACACCAACCCTAGTGACGCCACTGTGATACCAGACCCTTTAATCTGGTATGGATCTTAAGGGGAACCCCCACAGGATCCATACCAGACCCTTATCCGAGCACGCAGCCTGGCAGGTCAGGAAAGGGGGGGGGGCGAGCGAGCGTGCCCCCCCTCCTAGACCATACCAAGCCACATGCCCAGATCCTGGCCCCCCTACCCTATGTGAATGAGCATGGGGTACATCGTACCCCTACCCATTCACCTGGGGGAAAAAAAAGTAGCAATAAAAAAAACACACTACAAAAAGGTTTTTAAAGTAATTAGGCAGCTCCGGGGGTCTCTTCCGACTTCTCCGGTCTCTTCTCCCGCTCTTCGGTTTTCCTCCCACTCTCCTATGCCTTCTGCCGGTATCCCCCGCCATCTTCTGCTCTTTTGCAGGCTCTTTTATTAGCGGATGTCAGGTCTTCTCCGTCGTCTTCTTCCCTCCAGTCTTCTTCCGATGTTGATTCAACGCTCTCTCCCACTGTAATGCCGTGTGCGCGGTGCACAACGACTTATATAGGCATGGGGCGGAGTCACCGGGTGATGTCACCTGGCGACCCCGCCCCTTATGACGTCACGTTAAAACCGCCGCTTTTTCCATGGCGTCTGTACTAGTTTTCCAGCCCGTTTTTTTTTTTTAAAACGTCCGTGGGCTTGAGGCCTAACAAACATGTCATACTTACCTGCTCTGTGCAAGGATTTTGTACAGAGCAGCCCCAATCCTCCTCTTCTGGGGTGCCCCGCTGGTGCTCCTGGTTCCTCCCCTTTATCAGGTGCCCCCACGGAAAGCTGCTTTCCATGGGGGCACCCGTGCGGGCTCGCTCTAGAGTCCCGCTGCTGTGTCCATTGACAGACAGTGGAACTCAGCCTGGCCCCCGGCTCCCGCTCATAGGATTTGATTGACAGCAGCAGGAGACAATGGCTTCGGTTTCTATCAATCTGTCCAATTAGGAGAGAGTCAGCGACTGGAGCCGCTGCACTCATGCACATCGCTAGATCAGATCAGGCTCAGGTAAGAAAGGGGGTGGTCTGGGGGGCTGCTGCAGCACAGAAGGTTTTTCACCTTAAAACCTTGAGGCTTTACAACCACTTTAAAGCATTATCCATGCCACTGACCACAACAATGGGCCACTATGCCTTCCACCGACACCAACAATGGTGCACTATTCCTGCCACTGACCTCAGCAATGGGCCACTTTGCCTTTCACTGACACCAACAATGGGGCACTATTCCTTCCAAAGGACACCAATGATGGGGCACTATTCCTTCCACTGACATCAACTATTTCTCCCCCTAATACCAGAGATCAGCATTGTTTACTCCCACTGGGTCCCCCTAAAGTTTGCTAGCAAAATGTACACTGCCTTCACTGCAGTACACAGTCATGGCATCTAAAAAAAGCCGCAGACTTTGTCCAAGCACAGTGATGATGCAATTCGAGTGTGCAGACACAGAAGTTGCATCATTAGCATCTGCTCAATGACCAAAAAGGGAAGATGGAGTCCAAAAGAAGAATCCCAAAACAATGGCAAAAGGCAGCAATGATAACTGCACAGCTGTCATTGCTGAAAAAAAAGAAAAAAAAAAAAGGGGCCAGCTCACTTATTTTCTGTCAAACAGTAAAACAAGCGCTCACTGATCTTCTGTAGTTTGGGGAAACATTTCTCCATATTGCACACAAGTGAACAGCAAAAGCACTGAAGTTCTAAGGCCCCTTTCACACTGAGGCGCTATTGCGCCTGCTAAGCGCCCGCAAAAAAGCCACTACTTTGTATCCAGTGTGAAAGCCCGAGGGCTTTCACACCATGGCGCGTTGCGCTTGCAGGAGGGGCATTAAAGGGGGTGTTCCAGGCAACCCCGGGCAAAAAAAAATAAAAAATTAAAAGCCAGCAGCTACACATACTGCAGCTGCTGGCTTTTAATAAATGGAGACTTACCTGTCCTGATGTCCCTCGATGACGGCACTGCAGCTGATGTTTCACATCAGCTGTCGGGTGCTGCCGTCGCCATTGCGGGTATGGGAACCCGGCAGTGAAACCTTTCGGCTTCACGCCGGGAACCCTACCGAGTATGCGCGAGGCCCCGCTCCTCTCTCCTATTAGCCCAGCGGCCAGGGGAGGAGGAGGGAGCCTCGCGTGACTTCACCGCCGCGGCCGGACTCCAGTAAGTGGGAAAGGATACCCGTCTTTGACAGGTATCCTGTCCCCCCTCCCCCCCGAAAGGTGCCAATTGTGGCACCGGAGGGGGGGGGAATCCGATTAGGGGAAGTTCCACTTTAGGGTGGAGCTCCGCTTTAATGCCCCATGCACACCGGACGTTTTTACTGCTGCTTTTAGGGGCGTTGGGCGTTTTTTTCCCCCTGCATCCAAAACGTCCCTCCATGTTAGCCTATAGGGGTTGCTACACAGCTTAGTAAATGAGAAGAAGCTCTGCTGACTTCCATCATCCAATCATGTGCAGGCAAAAATGCTGTTTTTTTTTTACTTTCCTTGCATGCGATTTGGGTATTCTTTACAAAGTGAAGCTTCCCCTCATTTATTAAGCTCTGGAGAAATTGCACTTTGCAAAGTGAACTGTCTAGTTGCCTTTAATAAATTAACCCGTATGTGTCCATGCACATAGACCTTTAGCAGTGTTTAGGGGCAGGGGCTTTTAGAGGCAGGAAAAACACTGCCAGTGCGTCCAAGAGCAGCAGAATTTTGGCATAAATTAAAAGAAAACTTGTAAACGCGAGCAAAAGTTAAGCGTTAATTGTGAACATCCTCCATGCTAGTAATACAATCCCAAAGATTACACTGTAATTGGACTCAAATGAAGGCAAGGGTCATTTTCATCAGGCAAGGTTGTACTTGTGATATATGAAATAGAGTTACGATAATGTGTATTTGTTCATGGTCAGGCCAAGGTTAGAGGAAAAAAAAAAAAAAAAATGAGTGCTACTCGCATGTCCTCTAAAATCTTTAGTCATACTTAGAAATTTCTGCTGCTCTTTTTCCTTGTTTTAAAGAGGTAAACCTACTCAACTTTTAATACTATCATCATTTACAGTAGTATTTTTTTAAGCTAATTTTTTAATAGTAATAAATAATGGTAAAAAATCCACAACACCTGACCCATTGCCCTACTGATTTTTCCTTATAAATGTAAAATTGCCAGCAGCAACTGAGAAAAGGTGAAAATTACAGCCTTTTAAAGAATTTTTTTTTATGTAAAAGGCCATTTTTGCTGTAAATAATGTTATCAATTTATTTAGGGCTGGATTGCCATGCATTACCTGTGATGTGTATAGGCAACCCCTTTTGACTAAACTGCCTAATGCACTACAAAAGGTGCGTGCACTATTATTTATACCACAGCGAACCACCACGCGAGCTAGCATGGTAGTGCATGTTGTTGTGCACTGGGGTGGAATTAAGAATAAATGGCATTAAAGAGTACCGATGCACATAATGTGCACTGCAGTAACAGGCATGTTACCACAGCACAACCCTTGCCACCCTTGATAGAACGCTTTTCAGCGATGCGTCGCCTACTCACCACTTAAACACCGCACACACATATACTTCGGCAGAATGGCACAGGCAGGCAAATGGGCGTACAGGTACATCCCTTTGAATTGGCCGCCGCACGAGTGTGTCCGCAAACTCGATGTTCGCCGGCGGCCCGCGATTGTGAGACCGAGAGGCAGAACGGGGAGCTGCCTATGTAAACCAGGCATTTCCTTGTTCTGCCTAGTGACATGACAGGGATCTTCTGTTCCGTCATCGGGAGCAGTGATCACTGTCATGTCAGTGGTAGCCCATCCCCCCCACAGTTAGAATCACTCCCTAGGGCTGGAGATGGACAGAGGAGAGTCCAGTAGGGCTGGAGGAGGGCAGAGGAGAGTCCAGTAGGGCTGGAGATGGGCAGAGGAGAGCCCAGTAGGGCTGGAGATGGGCAGAGGAGAGCCCAGTAGGGCTGGAGATGGGCAGAGGAGAGTCCAGTAGGGCTGGAGATGGGCAGAGGAGAGTCCAGTAGGGCTGGAGATGGGCAGAGGAGAGTCCAGTAGGGCTGGAGATGGGCAGAGGAGAGTCCAGTAGGGCTGGAGATGGGCAGAGGAGAGTCCAGTAGGGCTGGAGATGGGCAGAGGAGAGCCCAGTAGGGCTGGAGATGGGCAGAGGAGAGCCCAGTAGGGCTGGAGATGGGCAGAGGAGAGCCGAGGAGACTGGAGGAGGGCATAGAATAGCCGAGGAGACTGGAGGAGGGCAGAGGAGGGTAGTGGAGAGTCGAGGAGGGCTGGGTTATGGCGGAGATAGGAGGAGACGGGCGGAGACCCATCTGTCAGTTAAAACGATTACATATTTATTATATCAAATTTGTCCTACTCATATCTGCTTTCCTGCCCTTCATGTATACAGTAGTAGTTACCATAGCAGGGGCAGCGAACTTCCGCTGCTATAGCGACATGTACCGAGAGGGCTGAAGGCACTTTCTCCTTACTGTGCATGTGCTGCCGCGACGATGCCGCGAGGCATGCACCTCCAGCCCTTTGTGTACATGTTGCTACAGCAGCCACAGCAGACGTTTGCTGCCGCTGCTATAGCAATGAGTATGCATAGGGCTGGAAGCGCTGTGCTTAGTACGCAGGCACGACCGGACAAGACTTTACTGCACATGTGCGAGACTTAGCTGGGCTTGCAGGGTGGAGTGGCAAAATTAAGACCAAGAAGAGAACGGCCAGGGCTTCCTTTGCCCAAAGTTAAAATGGGCGAATACAGGAACAGAGTTTGCAAGAAAAGGGACATTTTATTTTTTTATTTTTTAAATATGAAGAGTACATAATATTTTGAAGAAAAAAAAAAAAGTACCCAATTATGATTTCTGCAATTTCTACAGCACAATGTGGTGTTTTTGGAAAAGTAATCAGCTTTGCTTGCAGTACCTTTTTAATGCCATTTCAAAACAAAATTTTATGAATGAACTTATTGCATTGCCCTCCATAGACAAAGCACAGCATTGCTTTAATGGTGATTTAAGAGCTCATCACTGCTCGGCATGTCATGGGCTTTACACTTCGCTCTTCGCAGAGCAATATACCACTCATACTATATTGTCCCGAGCCAAGGATAGATAACCATGCTCTGGATTGTGATTGATCTGACCCTATGTGAACAACCCCCTTCTCCCCAATCGGGGGACTGTTGTGACCCAGAAGACTTTCCCGGAACTGGGAGGGAAGAGAGGTGACGGGCGGGGTACATCATCGGGCTGGGACCAAGGGCTCTGTCACTCCACAGTGTGCACCCATAGGGGTGGGGTGATTACCCTGGAGCGGTGAGACCCTAACCGAGTCTGTTACATCGAGACTACTCCACACAGTGGATATGATCAATCGGCCCACCTACATATGCAGTGGTTATAAAGGTTTAGATCAGTGTTTCTCAACTCCAGTCCTCAAGGCACCCCAACAGGTCATGTTTTCAGGCTTTCCATTATTTTGCACAGGTGATTTGATCAGTTTCACTGCCTTCGAATTACCACAGCCATTTCAGCTGAGGGAAATCCTGAAAACATGACCTGTTGGGGCGCCTTGAGGACTGGAGTTGAGAAACATTGGTCTAGATAAACAACACCTAGATTTTTGACAATCCTAAGAGACAGATAACCCAAATATACTTTCTAAACCAATTCAATGTTACGTGCCAAATGTTTATAGGGGCAATTGGCCCTCCCATGGGACCACCAAATTTTATGACAACATGTTGTTATTACTGTTACTATTTTTATATGTTTCCAATAGAAAACATCGAAACTGAGACGATGAAAGTCATATTGATAACTCATATTTGCTACTGAATTACATATGGAGATCTATGCACAGCTATATGCCAAATGCGTCATGTTAAATATTTGACCCTTGCATGTTTGACACTCTCGGCAGGCTATGTTGGCCTGCAGGAGGGTACTTTATCTGTATTGCTACTTTAATATTTATACTGAAAATCTCAATAAAAACATTGAAAACGATGGATTATAGTGGCTAAAACATTGTAAACAGAGGCCAGGGCTCTACATTTGAGCACAAATCATGCGGAGGGTTAATATAAAAGGTTTGCTGCTAGTGCCTTTGACTATCTTGCAGCGCCTATGTGTACATACCATCATACAGGTTATCAGTTGTTGCATAACCACAGCAAGCCAATCATGCTGCCACCAGCATAGCTGCACTTTGACAGTATCTGGAAAGCACCTGTTCTAATGAACTGCTGCCACAGCAATCTTCCAGTATACTTATTTAAGCTGGATATATCGCACACCAGCTCCCATGGGTTTCATTATTTACCGATAAGAAAATTACAGTTCCTCAATAGGAAAAAATGCTTGAACAAATGCTTACTTTTTCTGATGACTCTTAGGGGCTTTAGACTATAATATATGACAAAGGTAACCATCTGCTGCAGTGTTTCCATACATGCCCTTACCCACCTAAACACAAGGCTATTAATTCCTCACATTATCAGTTCTGGAAACATAGTGCAGTACTTTGTTTTATTTTTTTATTCCCCCATATGTATACAGCATTGACATTCACATCAGTCTATGAAATATAAATGAGCCCTCTGGGTGGGCGGTGCAGCCCAGAAACTACAAATAAAGTTTCCCACACAAGAAAATTATTTCGGAATACGACCTACAAAATTCGTAACTAAGAATTTTCTTTCGAATTTCGTACCACCAGTGATTTGAGTGATTGGGCATGTTGAGAATTTGTAGAAAAAGACATCTCTAAAATCAATGATGGGAGAATCGTGCGAGAATTATAATGGAAAAAGGAAATGTGCATGAGCTGTGACCTGGAAAGAAAAGAAGAAGATTCTCGGCCATGAAAATTATTTTCTGTAGCAACATGCTTGGTTGGTCAAATTTTGAAATCAATGGTGGCACCAGAAGATCAAACACACAAGATTTCTGATTTTCAAAAGATTATTTTGGAATTCGACCCATGTATGGCCGGCTTAAGTTCCTGTAGAGCAGGGATCGCCAAAACTACAGCCCTCCAGCTAATGCCAAACTACACATCCCATGAGGCATTGTAAAACTGACATTCACGGACATGACTAGGCATGATTGGAAATGTAGTTCCTGAACAACTGGAGGGCCATAGTTTGGAGACCCCTTCTGTAGAGCCAATTGTCTCAAAACACGGTCAGGTTGGGTCCATGTCTAAAGGAGCCCTTCGCAGAAATTAGATGGCGATTGCCCAACCCTACTAGGAATCAACAAGGATTGAGATTAAAACTAGCACCGTGACACACCTGCTGATATTGGAATCTTGTCTGAAAAGTTCTATGGGAAAAGTCTGTCATGAGAGCTCCTTGGAAAAGACTACATGCCGACATTGAGCATGTTGCCTGTGCCAGCCTAAATTTTGTAAATGGCAAGGTGAGCTGGTGGGACATGTAGTCACGAGTAAAGAGATCATGCGACTTTGCTTCCCCAACAGGAAGTGGAGCGGGAGGCAGTGGCTCTACCAGAAACCCAGTGTGTAAAGGCTCTTTTCACATAGGTTCGTGAACAGATGCCCTTCCGAATCAGAGCAGAACAAGGTGAATGTAACTTCTGTGACATCTGTCCCTGTTCAGCTTTTTTCTGAATTTTAAAACTGGAGCATCTGTTCATGGCATGGGGCTGTACAGACCAATGCTGGATTTATGTGCGGCCAGATGAAAACAGTTTGCGTCCGTTTACATCAGGCAACCTTGGATCCATAAGGTTTGTTTAGGTCCAGATAAAAAAGGAAAAAAAATAAAAAAAATGCAGATCTTTTCAAAAAAATTTTACAGACCTGGACAGACACAGATGTAGAGAAAGTCCAATATGATAACGCCGCTCCAGGTGATCCCAATGTAATGGATACAAATATGCTGGGTGCAAGCCACGGCTCACCACCAATGGGAACAGAAAAATAAGCAATGGCTGCGCATCGGCAATAACGATCCAATGTCGATTTCTTCTTGAAGAAGCACTATTGCAGTGTGAAACGCGTCACCTCTCCATTGTTCTGGTCTTGGTTGGCAATCATGTATACCAGTTTGGCACAATAAATCGATGTTGGATCGTTATTGCCGGTGTACAGCCATTGCTTTTTTTTCAGACTCAGATGTAAGCAGATGTAAACAAAAGCACACCTGTTTACATCCGTGTGCCCTTGGGCCCTATTCCCACCTGAGTAGAGTGATTTTCAGGCGTTTAAGAGTTCTGCAAGCATATTACGAGCGTTTTAGAAGCATATTGCAAGCATTTTACAAGTGTATTCAAGCGTTTTTATTTTAGTCAATAGAAAGCACTAGGGGGAGAAGATTACGGGTGTAAAGCTGCTATTCTGCCCGAAAACATGTGACAAAATGCTCGTAAACCGCTCATGTTGAGCATATTTCAGGCGTTCCTATTGAAATCTAAAAGGCTAATTAGCATTCACACCTGAGCAAAATGACTTTCAGGCGTTTTTATTTGAGAGTTGTTGAGTGTTTTTAGAAGTGTATTACAAGCATTTTAGAAAATTATTACAAGCGTTTTACAACTTCAGACATTTTTATTTAGCCAATAAAAAAGCACTAGGGAGAAGAGGTGGAGAGAATTAGAGGTGAAGAGCTGCTGTTTGATCAGAAAATGCGCTCGTAAAATTCTCATGTCGCACTACTTTTTTTGGTTTTCCAGCACTACTGTTCAACAGAAGCCGGTCTAATTGAACAGACAGCAGTACACATGTACCAAATTGTCTGGTTCCTGCTGAACCAACCTAATTTTGGCACTTTATACCCAGCTTAACTCTTCCCAACTTTTATCTAAATGGGCTTCTTTATGAACATATAGTTAATAAGTTTCCTCTCCCACAGTTATTTATTATTTCTGCATTCCCTGGTAAGTATATCCAGACAGGTTACCATGTGGCACATTAAGACTGCATTCACACCTGAGCGTAGCGCTTCAAGCGTTTTTTACCGACGTTTTTACCGGCGTTCTGTCGCGCAAATTTGCGCCCGTCGAAACACGCATTGTCGCGCTAAACGCTTGAATCGAGCGTTGCCATTACATTCTATGACTCCTAAAACACCCAAATCTGCCCGATTCGCGCGACAGAAAAGGGTCCGGAACTTGTTTGAGCTTCAGGCGTTTTGGAGTGGAGATGTGAACCATCTCCATAGAGAATAATGTTTTTTTCCCCCCTCTAGCGTTTTGTAGCTTCAGGCTTCAGGCTACAAAACGCTCAGGTGTGAATGCAGCCTAAAACAAAACCAAAAGCCCTCCACTAAACCAGTGTGAGATGCATTAGAGCCTTCTTAAAAAAAAAAAAAAAGAAGATATCGGCATATCTCACTTCCATCACAAATCCAAAAATGAAGGGCTTTAGGCTCCTTTCACTCTCTTGAGACCTGGGATCTTACTTGTGAGACCCCCAATCGCAGGACTTGTGAAATTTGATGTATGAGACCTACTGACACTACAAAGTCGCTGCGACTTTAGAAAAATGTTCCTGCACTACTTTGTATCAGTTGATGTGACTCTGGTCCAGAGAATGTAAAGTCACATCAAAGTCGCATTAAAGTTGTGCTGAAAATTGTGGGACTTTGGAGATGCACTAATGTAAAAAGGAGCCTTATTCTTAATCTTAGTACAATGGATGGGGCGATGCAAGTTGTAACTTTATGGCCCTGGGCAAAATAAATACCCTGAGCTGCTGGCTCGTAGCACAGATTCATCCTAACATTATAGAACTATTTATTCCAAAGTACATTCACTGGTACTCAGGCTACAAGAAGGCCCGTCAGGGAACAAATCCACTTTATATAAAAAAGGAGGGAGGTATGGCAACGGTGGACATACAGTTTATATGTCGTGTCAGAATGCCAACTAAAGCTGGCAAATGTGTTTGAACAGGCTTTTTACCCATTTTCAAAATGTATTAAAAAAAAAAAAAAGAAGTCAGACCTTATGAGGGTTGCAGGTGTTAGGAAGTGGAACTTTCCTTGTCTGAGAGGAAAATCCCTCCTCATACTTGTGCTGTGTGCCAAAAGAATCCCATCGGTGAAATGGAATATGCTTGCCATCTAGAAGCTGGTTCCTTTTCACTGGAAAACAAAGCTACCATACCACATTGTCCCAAGGCAGGACATGTCACAATAGCATTTAAAATGGTAACTTTACCTTTGTACTATCCTTTACATTACTGCAAAAACAAAAACAACCAAGCAAATCAGGTATTTGTAATACCGTATATACTTGAGTATAAGCCGAGTTTTTCAGCACATTTTTTTGTGCTGAAAATGCCCCCCTTGGCTTATACTCGAGACACCTTTTTTGCGCCTGATCTCCCGGACTTTGGTGACCCGGTACTGGCCGGTCGTAGGTCCCCTGGACCCCAAACTTGGCACACATAGTCCCAATCTTCCTCTACAAGTGTGCAAAGTTTTTTGTCCGGGGAACCTACGGTCGGGGAGCACCGATTTTTCAAAGCCGGGCACCCCTTCCATAGACTTCCATGTTAAACGGTAATTTCTCTGGTGACTTTGGGGACCTGATACCGGCCGGTCGTAGGTCCCCTGGACCCGGAACTTGGCACATATGTAGCCCCATTTCTCCTTTACAAGTGTGCCAAGTTTGTTGTCTGGGGCACTCCTTCCATAGACTCCCATGTTAAACGTCAGTCTAGTCATGGACACAGTGAGGCATGGGCACAGTGAGGCATGGACATGGACACAGTGAGGCATGCAGATGGACACCGTAGGCTTATACTCGAATCAATACGTTTTCCCAGTTTTTTGTGGTAAAATAGGATTTTTTACTCACCGTAAAATCCTTTTCTCTGAGTCCATGGACCGACACAGCTTCTCTATTGACAAAGTGGGTATTATCCGTTAATTAGGAGTGACTAGGCAGAAAAACTTGTAAAAAGTGTTGCATCACACCTTCTACAGTACCGCCCAGGGGGCGGACCCTCTGGGTATACCCTCTCAGTCTGCACATCGCAGATCAGTTCGTCAAAAAGCAGTACAAACTTAAAAGGAGGGGTGGGTGCTGTGTCGGTCCATGGACTCAGAGAAAAGGATTTTACGGTGAGTAAAAAATCCTATTTACTCTTTCGTCCATGGACCGACACAGCTTCTCTATTGACAAAGTGGGACGTCCCAAAGCAGTGTCAGAGAAAAAACGAGGGGTGGTAACAGCATAAAAACAAACTTCACCCCAAAACACAAAACAGCACTCCTCCAACGGAGGAGTTGCAACTCTAAACAGCCGCCTGCAAAACCTTGCGGCTGAAAGAGGCATCCGAAGATGCACCTACATCAACTTTGTAGAATTTTGTGAAAGTGTGAGCGGACGACCAAGTCGCCGCTTTACATAGTTGGGAAACAGACGCTTGATGTCGGAAAGCCCAAGAGGCACCTATTGCCCTGGTCGAATGCGCCGTGACAGGAAAGGGGGGCGCCTGACCCTTTAAGGCGTAAGCCTGGATTACTATCTGTCGGATCCACCTAGAGATGGTGGCCGATGAGACTGCTTGGCCCTTCTTGGGACCAGCCACCGAAACAAACAGTGAGTCTGACTTCCGGAACAGGGAAGTAGCAGATATGTATACTCTCAAAGCTCGGACAACGTCCAAGGAATGCAACGCCGACTCCTTAGGATTCGACGGCTGAGGACACAAGGATGGAAGTACAATGTCTTCGTTGAGATGAAAAGCCGAAACGACCTTCGGAAGAAAGGAAGGCTGCGGCCGCAGCACCACCTTATCCTTGTGGAAAATCAAATAGGGAGCCTTGCAGGACAAGGCTGCCAGCTCAGAGACTCGTCTAACTGACGTAACAGCCACCAAAAAGACCACCTTCTGAGAAAGGTGTCAACAGGGGAATATCTCTAATATTCTCAAACGGTGCCTTCTGAAGCACCGAGAGGACCAGGTTCAAGTCCCACGGAGGTAACGGGGGGCGGACCGGAGGGGCCACATGTCGAACCCCCTGCACAAATGTACTCACGAGAGAGTGAGTCGCCAGGGGTCGCTGAAAAAAGACAGCCAGGGCAGATATCTGTCCCTTAATCGTACTTAGGGCAAGCCTTTGGTCTACCCCATGCTGTAAAAACAGCAGGATTCTGGAAACCAAATAGGTACGCGGATGCCATTTCATTTCCTCACACATGGAGATGTAGGCCCTCCAAGTGCGGTGATAGACCTTCCTAGAGGACGGTTTCCGAGCACTTCTCATAGTAGAAATTACTGAGTCTGACAGGCCCCGGTCTCTCAATACCTGGTTCTCAACAGCCATGCCGTTAAAGCCAATGACTGTAAAGCAGGATGGAATATGGGACCTTGCGACAGCAGGTCCTTCCGTAGTGGTAGGCGCCAGGGGACGTCTGCTACCAGACGTACTAGATCGGCGTACCAAGGACGCTGAGGCCAATCTGGAGCGATTAGGATCATTGGAATTCCCTCTGCCTCCACTCTGCGGAGCAGAAGAGGAAGAAGCCTTAAGGGAGGGAAGGCATAGATTAGCCGATACTGGCCCCACGATGCTACCAACGCGTCCGTTGCGTCTGCCCATGGGTCTCTTGACCGGGCCACAAACCTCAATACCTTCCGATTGAGTCGGGAAGCCAGAAGATCTACGTCTGGTGTGCCCCATCTTTGGCAGAGGAGTTGGAACACCTCCGGGTGTAAGGACCATTCTCCCTGGTCCAGCATCTGGCGGCTCAGGTAGTCCGCCTGCCAGTTTTCCACACCCGGAATGTACACGGCCGACAGTGCCGGTACGCTCCTCTCTGCCCACTTCAGGATGCGAGCGATCTCCGATGCTGCAGCTGAGCTTCTTGTTCCTCCTTGATGATTGACATATGCCACTGCTGTGGCGTTGTCTGACTGGATCCTGACTGGACGCCCTTGCAGTCTCTGAGACCATTTGAAGAGGCACAGCTTGATCGCCCGGATCTCCAGGACATTGATCGGCAGGAGGGCTTCCTCTGGGGTCCAGCGACCTTGCGCCGACTGGACACCCCAGACTCCCCCCCAACCTGTAAGGCTGGCGTCCGTCGTGATCACTATCCAGTAAACCGGAAGAAATGACTTCCCGGCCATTAGAGCCGGTGCCGTCAGCCACCATACCAGGGATCTCCTGACTAGGTGGCTCACTTGGACTTGATAATCCAGAGATGAAGGGCATCTGTTCCATCTGGACAGAACTTCCCTCTGTAACACTCGAGTGTGGTATTGAGCATATGGGACCGCCTCGAAGGAGGCTACCATGAGGCCCAACACTCGCATGCAAAAAACGGAGTGACGACCAATTCCTGGAAGTCAGCTGCCGTACTGCAGCCCGGAGGGTCTGCAACTTCTCCACAGGGAGGAATACCTTTGCCTCTGAGGAATCCAGAATCAACCCCAGGTACACTAGGCGTTGAGTGGGCACCAATACTGACTTTTGCGTGTTTAGTATCCAACCACAGTCTCGAAGAGTCTGACAGGTAATGGACACGCTTACCTCTAATTCTGAGCTTGAAGGGCCCTTCAGCAGAAGGTCGTCCAAGTAACCTGTGATAGCGATACCCCGCTGTCTTAGAAGTGCCAGAATCGGAGCGAGCACCTTGGTGAACGTCCTGGGTGCTGAGGCAAGGCCAAACGGGAGGGCCACAAACTGGTAGTGGTTCTTCCCGATAGCAAATCGCAGAAACCTCTGGTGTCTGGAGTATATGGGGACATGCAGGTATGCGTCCTTGATGTCCAAGGAGGCCAGAAAGTCCCCCGGATGGAGAGCCGTGACTACGGATCGAACCGACTCCATCCGAAATCTTTGTACCTTCACAAAGCAATTGAGGGCTCTGAGATCCAAGATTGGACGAACCCCCTCCTTCTTTGGCACAATGAACAGATTTGAGTAAAAACCCTGACCCCGTTCCTGTTCTGGAACTGGAATAACTACCCCGCGTTCCAGTAGACCCTGGACCGCCCCATACAGGGCCTCCCGACGGGTCGGTAGTAGCTGGAGATTGGAGGTGATGAATCTGTCTGGTGGACAAGAGAGAAATTCTATCTTGTAGCCTGAGGAGATTACTTCGCAAACCCACCTGTCGGAGACTAGAGCAGTCCACTGAGTCGCGAATTTGCGAAGACGTCCCCCCACCCGAGAGCTGGGTGGGGGCGGACCTTCATGTGGACGCAGATTTGTCCACAGGCTTGTTGGGTCTGCGGGACCAAGGACGCTTTTGTCCTTGGGCAGGCGCTTTATCGGCCTGGGGTCTTTTCCCTGTCGCCTTAAGAGGGCGAAAAAACCGCTTACGTGCAGTAAAGGAGGGCCCTTGCCCTTGGCGTGGTCCCCTACCCTTGCTAGTTTGGGGAAGCAAAGTGCTTTTACCTCCTGTAGCATCCTTGATGATGTCATCCAGAGAAGCCCCAAAAAGTCTGTCGCCCTTAAAAGGCAGATCCAATAGGGCTTTCTTGGAAGTCTGGTCCGCAGACCAGCCCTTTAGCCAGATCAGGCGGCGTATTGCTACTGCATAAACCGAAGCTCTTGACAGCAGGGGAATAGTATCCATGTCTGACTCGCAGACAAACTTAAGGCCCTGGACCAACTGGTCGGCCAAAGTTATCTCATTAGGAGGAGCATCTCGCTCCTTTAACCCCTGGAGTAGCAATTTTGCCCATTCAGTAAGTGTCTGAGACACTAGGGCCCCCGCCAATGCCGGGCGTACTGCTGAGCCTACCACTGAGTATAGGTAGCGAGCGAGTGCTTCAGCCTTCTTATCCACAGGGTCCTTGAAAACAGGAGCCCCTTCTACTGGAATAGTGGTGGCTCTATTAAGTCTGGACACCGAAGGGTCCACTATAGGGGGAGAGGTCCATATCTTCAGAAAACTCTCCTCAAAGGGGTACCGTACTGCAAACCTCTTTGGGGCTGTAAAGACCCTCAGTGGGTTCTCCCATTCCTTGTATAAGAGTTTGTCAAAATAAGACACACAAGGGAACACCTTAGCAGTGCGGGCAGGTTTACGAAACCCAAAGGGGACTGGAGTATCTGCTACTTCTTCAGTCCTTTCCAACTTTAGCGTATCCCGCACTGCAGTAATAAGGTCAGATACCAAAGCCGTCTCGCGTACTGACCTGGACTTGGAGTCCTCCTCACTGTCCGATCGGTCACGGTCTGCAGTCTCTGATGCATCAGAATCTGGGCCATGAGCCGTAGCTGGACCTGGTTCTGCATCAGAAATATCCCCAGAAGATTGCAGGGGACGGGGGCGTTTATTACCCCCTGTATTCCCGTGTGCTGCTTCCACCCTGGCAGCAAACGCCTCTAGGATTGCCGACATAGCGTCCATAGACACCTCAGGGACACCAGCTGCTAAATCTGGTGTTTCAGGGGAGAAGACATCTGGCTCAGATGCCATGCTGACCACACGCTGACACTCACAGGGCTCCAGGCAAGATATCAATAGGCCACCCTCCTGCGCTGCAGAGATGCTGGGTTACCCAGAGGACTCACCACCCTGGATAGGTACTGCTATGCTGCGCCTATGATGCTGTCCCCTTGCTGCTGTGTCAGTCTGCTTCTTTTATCAGCACTTCCTGTGTGAATTTTCGTGCCAGTGTAATGCACCCTAGAGGCCGGAGGCTCTCGCAAAATGGTTGCCAAAACCGTCTGTATGGAAGATAATGTGGGCTCTAAGAAAATGGCCGCCGACAGAAGATAGAGGTCAGGCAGCCATAGCCCACAAAAAAGATGGCCGCCGAACGGCAATATCTGCATACAGGGTGGACAAACATGGCCGCCGATCACCTGATAGGGGCCAGTGGGTGTGGCCGAACTACAGGAAGATGGCCGCCAGGCAGTTACAAGAGGCCAAACTTGGCATGGACCACCTCAAAATGGCCGCCGACAGCATGGAGACACAGAAACACAGGTAAGCAAAAATGACATTTCTTTTAAATGTTAGTTACAGCCAGCCCCGCTCCAGTGGGACCCCCTAGGTGACCCCCAGCACCCAGCAACCTTTAGCTAGAAGCCCAGGGAGGAGGGAAAGGCAGGGAGAGAGGGAAGAAAGGGGCCACAACCACTTACTTGATCTCTCCAGGAATGTCCAGCTAAATCACCCAGCCGAGGCAGGGGAGTTTTACTTACCTATCCTGCATGTATTCTGCTGGAAGACATTCCAAACAGATCATCGTCCGCGCACGGAAGGTGACTGTTGGCCAGGCATGCTGTGATTGGACCCAGAAGGGACGATCATATGTATGCCCTGGAGCATGACGCTCACCGGACAGGCTGCTGCGACTCGGCCGTAAGGTCAGCCGAAGCTGAGCGGTCCGATGCAAGCCTTGGAGCGTAAGCTCACCGGCCAGGCTGCTGCGACTCGGCCGTAAGGTCAGCCGAAGCTGAGCGGTCCGATGCAGGCCCTGGAGCGTAGGCTCACCGGCCACCCGTGGAGCGACGGGCATGTCGTGGAAAACCCAGCGCGTAGCTAGGGTCGGCACACGCTCGATGGCCGAAACTGGGGAGACTACAAGGATCGAGGATCCAGCCTGTCACCCAGTCGGCAGTTGATCGAAGATCGCAGGAAACAACAAATGTAGCAAAAAAATAAAAAATATATATATCTTTTTTCCCCGGACCAATGAGCCCGAAGGGAGCCATGTCCTACTCCTTGCTAGACAGAAAAAAACTGATCTGCGATGTGCAGACTGAGAGGGTATACCCAGAGGGTCCGCCCCCTGGGCGGTACTGTAGAAGGTGTGATGCAACACTTTTTACAAGTTTTTCTGCCTAGTCACTCCTAATTAACGGATAATACCCACTTTGTCAATAGAGAAGCTGTGTCGGTCCATGGACGAAAGAGTAAATTAGGTGCCTCGGCTTATATTCGGGTCGGCTTATACTCGAGTATATACGGTATGATTTCCCCCCTTCATTGTTTAGATTAAAAAAAAAATAAAATAAAAAAATGATGGTGGTAGGTTGCATTTATCAATCTCATGATGGTGGTGGTTGCAATTTCCTGAAAAAAAGTATGGCCGGCTAAAAAGGTATGAAACGATACTTGCCAGAAACACACGTTGTCAGCCAGATCTAGCAAACGATCTTTACAAATACATGTAGCAGAAGTCGCCAGCTGACTCTTGGTGGGGGAAATCATGACTGGCAGGTATTGTCTTAGCAGACTGTTGTTATTGCCTCCTCCAAGAAAAGGCCAGCATGGATTCCAGTCTGGTAAGACGGCTCTATTACTCATCCATAGACATCATGTGGGGGGAAAGGGTGATGTCACAGCTCACCAAGTGACTGCTGCCACTTGTAAAAGACAGAAGCCTGCAGAGGAAGTCTTCCACTACTTGGTTCCTCTGCCATGCTCTGCTTTAGACAATATCAATAGTCAGAGCTGCAGAGGAATCGGATGGTGCAAGACTTTCTCTGCTGGCTTCTCTGTTCACAAGTGACAATGCAACTTCCTCAGCAGTACCCAGTGCTCACAAGCCATGAAGAGGCTCCTGAATCGCTTCACCTCCCGTCCTTCATATCACGCCGCTTGTAAACTCCTCTTGCCTTCACCAGCTGGGCTACTGGCACCGCCACATTTAACACAACAATGGCAAGTGCATAATACAGCTTTGTTGGGCAGTGACCAAATGTATTGGGACTGGTTCAAGAGTCAGGATTCACGGCAGAGTGCCAGGGTTAGCCTTTCTCCAGTACTAGAAAGCAATCAAGTTCACACTTGAGCTTCAAGAAAATTCTGGAATATTTTCATGCATTTTAAAGCTTGAGAGTTTTTGTTTTAGCCAATGGAAAGCTAGTTACCAGGAAGAGAGGCAAGAAACCACATTTATTCACATGTGCTGCGATGTATGCAGTTGCAGCACAGTGGTGCAGACTTTTCGGGGTTAAAAACAGGCGTGAGGAGGCAACATGTGGCTTCCCAGCCTACTGTCAACTGCCCTCTGAAAAGTTATCTACAATGGACTGATTTTCAAAGTGGCAGCAAGGGCTGCTGCAACTGTAAACTAAAGCCTTGTACACACGATCGGATTTATCGGACAAAGCGTAGGACTTTTGTCCGAAGGGCGTTGGCCAGGAACTTGTAGTGCATACAAACGGCAAAAAATTGTCGGCCAACAAACAATGAGCTACAAGGTTTTTCAGCTCTTTAGCGCCACCCTTTGGGCAACTTCTGCTAATGTTGTGTTATGGTGAGCATTGCTTCTGAGCATGCGCGTTTGTACTTTGGAGTTTTGTTCGACGGACTTCTGTACACACGATCGGAAAATCTGACACACAATTGTTGGCGGACAATTTAAAAGCATAATATCCCACATTTGCTCGTGGGAAATCTGACAACATTTGTCCAATGGAGCATACAAAACGGTCGGATTTTCCGACAACAGCCTCTTATGACACAATTCCCGTCTGAAAATATTATCGTGTGTACGAGGCTTTAGGCCCCTTCCACACTGGGGCGCTGGGTGCGTCAGCGGTAAAGCACCGCTATTTTTAGCGCCACTTTACCGTCAATTTCGCTGCGCTATTCGGCCAATTGCAGGGCGCTTTTACCCCCGCTAGTGGCCGAGAAAGGGTTAAAACCACTGCAAAATCGGTTTGCCGGCGGTATAGCCGCGGTGCCCCATTCATTTCAATGGGAAGGAGCGGTATACACACCGCTCCTTCACCGCTCCAAAGATGCTGCCAGCAGGACTTTTACCGTACTGCTAGCGCACCGCTCCAGTGTGAAAGCCCTCGGGGCTTTCACATTGAAGAGACAGCAGCGGCTGTTTCAGGGCGCTTTGCAGGCGCTATTTTTAGCGTTATAGCGCCTGCAAAGCACCCCCGTGTGAAAGGGGTCTTAGAGTGGAGCAGCACCAGAGTTGTCTGCAAATAAACATGCACTCTCGTAGGATATGAACATTCCTGTTTTATACCTATCTATACTTCCATTCAGGTAGTAAAAGCTTTATTCAGTGGTTGCATCGTTTGTCCACCTCTCACTATATTATATCTATTGTCTGATAGGGCTACTAAGCTTGTATATCATTATTCTGGCAGAGGATATGTAAAATGAAGAAGGTAGACAAAGACAATCTAGCAAAGATTCACATTGACAAAAAAATTGACATACTACTATTGGCAGAGGGAACTTATCTTTTTTTTTTTTTTTTTTTTTCCAAAAACAGTTTATTGAAATGTAAAAAGCATTTACAGATATCTTGAACAATAGTAGTACAATAAGGTATTAATACAACCACAAAACATGGATGAATAACATGTGTCACATACAATTCAACTTGCGGGTAGTGAAAATGAAATGGCTATGTGCATCCTTCATGAACTAGGCCGTGTTGGGGTGGGCTACCTTAATTCAAGGTAGTTGTGGGGTCTAGTCAAAGTCCACTACCATTGACGGGGATAGATCTTGTTGGTAGGTTAGAGCTAGGTAGGTTCACGGATGCCGTTATGGACTTTTGGTCTGTGTGGGAGGGAAAGGCCAACAGGTGCAATATGGCAGAAAGGGAGGGAAGGAGCTATAAACAGGTTTATTTCGTTGAGAGTGTATGAATGCGGGAGTGTAGGCTGGAGCTATGTTAGTGGTTGTATTGTACAGAAGCTTGTGGATGAGAAAGTAGGAGGGGGTAAGTGGTGGAAGGAGAAGGGGTGGGGTGGGGATCGAGGGGAGGGGAGTGAGGCAGGAAGGGATGGCGTTGGCAGGGGGTCCGTCTCTGACTTCCCCGACCCCTTGGGGTGTTCAAGGGGCGTGTTATGAGAAACTAGGGGCGGATCTGTATAGGGGGAGATATAGGAGGAGAGAGGTGTCTTTGTAAGGTTTAGGGTTAAGGGGAGATCCTGGCACGTCGTAGATTTTTAATGACAATTCTCAGAGGAGTAATTTATCCTTTGTCAGGGTTCAGGGAGTTTGCAAATTCTGGGGTCGTTTTATAGTGTAACCAGCAGGCCCATTTTTTACTAAATGATGACGGAGTCTCTCTTGCAATATGTATAAGATTTTCCATTTCCTCAATTTTGCATATTCTGTTAAACCATTCTTTTATGGTTGGTTGGTGAGTCGATTTCCAGTGTATAGGGATACACTGCTTTGCCGCATTGATCATGTGCATTGCTAGGGATTTGTGATAGGAATTGTGCGACAGGGGTGAATGGTGTAGAAGGAATTGAGAAGGGGAAAAGGTCCAAATGATATGAGGTGACTCGAGAGGTTATATGGCATACCTTTTCCCAGAAGTCTTTTAGAGATGGACAGGACCACCAGATATGGAGAAGGGTTCCCCTTTCCCGGAGACATCTCCAGCAAACCTCTGGGATTGTGGGATTATATTTATGCAGAAGGGTGGGCGTGCGGTACCATCTAGATTGGATCTTAAAGCCGTTTTCCTGGGTCGACACATTCGTCGACCCTTTATGTATGTTGAGGAAAATTAGTTCCCATTGTTCCGCTGAAAGAGATACCGAGAGGTCTGACTCCCAGTTCTTACAGGCTAAGGTCTCGTTAGCTTTCATCTCGGCGAAGAGGAGTTCATGTGTGGTAGAAACTAGATGAGATTGGGGTGTCGTTTGGATACATAGCTTTTCGAAAGGGGTGAGTTCTCTGGAGCATTGTATATTCTTGTTAAGGGATTTTAGAAAATGAGCAATTAAAATATATGTCCAAGGGGGAATGGGTGGCTTGTTTAGTTGGGAGGAGAGTTGGGATGTAGACAATAGTTTGCCCCGGAGGAAGAACTGATGTGATCTAATTGGGCTCTGTGTCCAGTTATCGGTAAGAAACTTTGCGTGCATACCTGGTGGGAACCCAGGGTTCATTTTTACAGGTGTCAGTGGGCCGGGAATCGAAGATATGGGTGATCGGTAGCAAAGCTTTTTGAAGCATTGCAAGGTTGGGCCTATAAGTGGGTGTACGTGTAATTCAGAGGGGACGTGGGGTGAGAGTAACCATGGGAGAGACTCCAAAGGGAGAGCAGAAAAAGATGCTTCTAGGGAAACCCAATCTTTGTGGAGAGATTGAGTATTCCAGTCCACTATCCTGGTAAGGTGTGTAGCAGTGTAATAATTGAGAAGGTTGGGAAGGCCTATGCCCCCAAGTCTTTTAGGTCGGGTGAGCTGCGTAAAGCTGATTCTGGGTCTACGGTTCCCCCATAAGAATTTAGTGCATATGTTTCTATAAGATTTAAAAAAGGCCGGAGGTATATGTATAGGGATCGCCTGCAATATATAGAGTATTCTCGGGAGGGCATTCATTTTGAGGATCGCCGCTCTGCCAAACCAAGAGAAAAGCGGTTTGTTCCATGTTTCAAGATCAGAGGATATTCTGTGTAGGATAGGAACATGGTTTTTAGCGTAGAGGTTTGAGAGTTTGGAAGGGAGTTGTATCCCTAGGTATGTGATGGAATCATGTTTCCATTGGAACGGGAAGTTAGCCTTACATTGATCAACTGTGTTGAGGTAATGTTATATTAAGGGCAAAGGATTTCGAGAAATTAATTTTAAGGTGGGAGAGGAACTGAAATTGTTTAAATTCAGAAAGAAGGTTTGGTAGGGAGATCAGTGGGTTCGACAGGAACAACAAAATATCGTCTGCGAAAGCAGCGTATTTATATTCTCTTTTGGAGGAACTTATACCTTGGATATCTGGGTTGTATGTCAGTTTACGGAGGAATGGTTCAAGTGTGAGTACAAAGAGGATGGGGGACAGGGGGCAGCCCTGTCTTGTGCCATTTCCGATGGGAAAGGCGTCCGACAGAGTATTGTTGACCCGTACCTTAGCAGATGGTCCCGTGTATAGTGACAGGATTAGGCCTAACATATATGGGCCCAATCCTATGGCCCTCAGAACCGCTGTCATATAGTCCCAAGCTACTCTGTCGAACGCCTTCTCCGCATCGAGTGACAAAAACAGGCCTTTTTGGGTTGTCTGTGTCATAAGGTGGTGTAAGTTTATTGCTTTAACAGTGTTGTCCCTGGCTTCACGTCCAGGGATAAAGCCGGTCTGGTCATGAGAGATTAAGGAAGGGAGAAGCGGTAAGAGTCTGTTTGCCAAAATCTTAGAAAAGATTTTGACATCTACATTCAATAATGAGATTGGTCTATAATTTCCCGTTTGGGTGGGGTCCTTATCTTCTTTGGGGATAACAACGATATGTGCTTCTAACATTTCGCTTTTGAAAGGATTTGTGGGAGAGAGTGTATTGAAGGCGTCAAGGAAGGGTTGTTGAAGAAGGTCTGAGAATGTCTTGAAATATACGGCGGAAAGACCATCAGGTCCCGGGCTCTTACCAGGCTTAAGTTGTTTTAAAGCTTTTTTCCATTCCTGAATAGAGATCGGGGATTCCAGAATCGTGGTGGTGTCAGTGGGGAGCTTTCCTGGAGCAAATTGGTCTAAGAACGAGTTAATATCATTGGGTCTGTCATTCGATAAGGTAGTAGGGGGTTCGGATTTATCTAGATTATATAGGGACGAGTAGTACTTCTCAAACTCTCTGGCTATGTCATTGTTATTCGTGAGAGTCTTACCCGTGGGGGATTGTATGTGGTGTATCGTATTAGCAGCCCTTTTCTTGCGTAAGGCTTGAGCAAGAAGATGGCCACTTTTGTTGCCGAATTCGTAAAAAAGTTTCTGAGATAGAGTGTATTTCTTCCTGAGGTGATGGCCCAATTCTTCCTGAATGAGTGTACGAGTCTCTAGTAGTTCTACGAGGGTTTGCTGGGCCAGGTTTCGTTTGTGTAGTGCTTCTAGTTTATTAAGTTTGGAAAAGAGATCAGCCAGTTTGGCCCGTTTTTCCTTTCTAATTGCGGCCCCCAGGGAAATCAATTTCCCTCGGACAACACATTTGTGAGCCGCCCACTGAGTAAGTTTAGAAATGTCCGGGGTGTTGTTCTCAGTGAAATAATTGCTTAGGCAAGTTTGAATCTCTAATTCTTTGGTTTTGTCTGTCAGGATGGAAGGGTCTAGTCTCCAAATTTGCGAGCGGTATACTTTTTCAGGGAAAGTGAGGGTCATTGAGATAGGGTGGTGGTCCGAGAAGGTCATCGGTTCGACGGTTGCTGCTTTCAGGGACGGGAGATCCTGTTGGGTAAGAAATATGTAGTCTAGTCGTGAATATTTGTTATGTGGGGCGGAGAAGAATGTAAAATCCTTTACGTTCGGGTGTAAGGTGCGCCATGTGTCGTGGAGCAAGAGTTCTTGGAAACATTTTCTGATTTGTCGGAGCGCCCTGTATGGTAGGTGGGATTTCCCCGACGAGGTGTCTAAAAGGGGGTTCAGGGGTACATTGAGATCCCCTCCCAGTATAAGAATACCCTCTTGGAAATTGGTTAGGTGTCTTGTTACAGCCCTAAAAAAGGGAACTTGGGACGAGTTGGGGCTGTATATGTTAGCCAAAGTGATTGGTTTGTTCCTGAGTGTCCCTTTTAGGAAGATATACCTGCCTAGTTCGTCAAGGTGAGTGTCTGTAATTTGGATGGGAAGGTTTTTGGAAATGATTATGGAGACTCCTTTGGATTTCGAGATAGGTGAGGTGGCATGGAAACTATGGGGGAAGAGGCGATTAGTCATGTTGGGAACTGATTTCTTACAAAAGTGGGTTTCCTGTAAGAAGATTATGTCAGCTTTCATGCTGCGCATGAGGGAAAAGAGTTGTGTTCGCTTTTCAGGTATGTTCAGTCCTTTGGCGTTAAGGGAGACTACCTTTAGGGACAGGTTGGCGCCTCGGACATTATCGGGGCTCATGTTGGTAGTAGAGGTTTAAGCGAGTGGGGGGCGGGAGGATATGGGGAAGTCAGAGACGGGAGGAAAAGAAAGGGGGGGGGGTTATGCGGATGGGGAGAAGGGAAGATGTGGGGTAGGTGAGGTTAGGACGTTGAGGAGGAAGATAACCAGGGAGGAAGGAGGGGACAGGTAGGGGGATGGGGTATTATACCGGGTGTGGGACTTGACCTGCAAGCCCACCAATTAGGAGTGGGGGTACCGGTGAGGTTCAGCGGTGTCTACCAGAGTCCGCTGTGTGTGAGAGCGGTAGGTGGAGTTCAACTAGAGAGAGGTGAGGTCTGCGTCTCTCTATGAGGTCTTAAGGATAACAGACGCTGCTGATTGTTAGCGTCATCTATGGCTCATTTTGGTGTCAGAGGAGTAATCTTGTTGTGTAGATGACGGACAGGTCATCCTATAAGGACATGGTGAGAGGGTGATTCGTAGGTGACTTCAGGGCTGTGTGTAACGGCTTATTCTCATAAAGCATGAAGGCTGTGGAGTTGTAAGGGCATTTATTCGGCAATTAGAGGAGGATGTTTAGCATTGTGTAATCTGGGGGTTTGTGTGGAAGAGGGGGATAAGAAATTAAGTGTATTGCTCAAATTTCAGATGTCACATGACAGAGAATAGGGGGCATATACTTTGGTTTAGAGGAATATGCAGGGAACAGAGTCAGTAACATGGTGAATTAGTTAAAACAGAACAGAACAGAACGTACAGCTTGCGTTACCGTGAACAAGTATGCATCTGCAGTTATGGCTGACATCAAAAATCCAAATATGGATAACATAGCAAACAAAACATAGTAAACAAAAACATAGTAAACAAAATCATACCCAGGGGTTAAGGGCAGGCTGTCTAAATCCGAGGGGGGCACGCCCATTCCCAAACCTGAGAATGGATTCTACCCGACATCCACGTAGGCCACACACCTGTGCATGTCCCCCTCGGATCCCCGACCACCCTCAGTGCTGTAAAGCAGAAAATTCAGGAGCTAGGAGCTAGTAGGGCCTGTGGGGAGAAAGACAGCACATAATGCAATCGGGGGATTATATATCGACATGTCATTAGCTGCATTGGAGTAGATAGGAGAATGTAGGAAGAAGGCTTCAATAGAAAAAGGGTACAGCCGATGAGCAAGAATGAATACAGTGTGAGGAGAAGGAGGAAAAGACAATCAGTGCGGGAGAAGGTAGTCTCTGACCCGACATAAGGAAGTTAGGGCGACCGGGGAAACCTTCGGGAGTTGTCCAAGAGGGAAAGAGGGTACCAACCGTTCTGCCAGTGTTCCCTAGGGATTGCTGTATAAAGTTACCTGCGAATTGGAGTGGTCCAGAGTCCAGCTGTGAGGTGGAAACAGAAGGACGGTATTCATGTTTCTTGTTAGGCGATGCGTGCTTTGCGGGGCACTGGAGAAGCCGTCGGGCTACCATTACGCGGGGCTCTTTGATCCTTTGAAGGAGTGTGGGGAGGAGGTGGGTGAGAGCGTCGGCGGCCGATACTAAAGTTGCCTGCTTCTGCGATACCTTCCATGGAGGTGACTCTTCTGAATGGCGGTATACGGAAGTCGCTGTACCAGTCTGGTACTTCCACATACGGTATCTCCATGGCCGTGCAGAAGTGGTCTAAATCCTCCGGGACTTTTAGATTGGCTGTGCGGCCTTGGTGAGTTGCTGTCAGGCAGAAGGGGAACTTCCATCGGTAGATTATGGATCTGGCCCTCAGTGTTTCCAGGAGGGGACGTAGCTCGCGTCTGCGCTGCAGGGTGATGTTAGATAGGTCCTGGTAGATTCTGATATCCGTTCCCTGGAAAGACAGTTGGTTGCGGTGTCTGGCCTTGCGTAATATTTCCTCCTTCAAAGGAAAGTCTGAGGCAGCAGACTGCATCCCGTGGGGGATCTGTGTCCCTTCCCCGCGGGCGCAGTGCCCTGTGGAGCCGTTCGAACGCGATCGGGGTATCAGGGGCTCTTTCAAGTAGATCGTTAAAGATGGTAGTTACTGCCACTGGGAGCTGGCTGGCATCGATCATTTCTGGAATACCCCTCACTCTAAGGTTGTGACGCCTTCCGCGATTATCTAAATCTTCCATGTGGCGATTGATCTCCCTGAGGTGGATCGCATGCGACTCTGTTACCTGTTGAACGTGACAAATCGCTGTGTCTTGGAGGGCTTGAGCGTATTCCACCTCTTCCACCCTAAGCGTCATGGCGTGTATGTCCGACCTCATGTCCAAGATGGCCGCCATGAGGGTGTTTTTAATATCCGTAGCGACGCTGTGCAGGTCATTAAGGCTCACTGCTGGGGGGTGAGTCATCCCCGTTGCCAGACCTGGGGATCTCTGCTCCTCGGGTCGCTGCGGGCTGGAGCTCTGGGCGCGTGGCGCTTGGGAGGAGGCTGCTTGCGAGGCCTGCATCCTGGCCGTAGGCCGTGACCGGAATATCTCGGGGATTTGCTGACTCAGCGGGGTGTCGGTGTTCAGCGGGGATCGGGAACGGGTTGCCGAGGCACTGCGAGCGGTTCTCACCATGTCCGGTGGAGCAGGTAAGCTGATAAGCTGAAGTTGCTGGACCTCGGGACGGGAGCTCGCACACTACACGTCCATCCTGGAACGGCACCAGACCACGCCCCCCGGAACTTATCTTTAATGATCTTTCAAGGATGATAATACAAACAGCCTAGACTTGATAAGATACAAAAGCCTGTCTCTGGCTTTAGCAAGGATTCAATAAGTGCAATTCCTAAAGCAAGCAGGACAGACTATGAAGTCCTACATTGAGTTAATTATGCAAATACAAATCTAGCAATGGTACCACTTACCTACAAACATTTGATAGTGGTCAAATATATGCAGGCACATTTCTCCCACTAAAGAATATCTTTTATACAAAAGATCTTTCTAAAAATATGCACATGAGCAGAACTTCATCTGAAAAGGGGAGCTCCGCTTTCCCCCCTCATCACCCACCACCCCCCCACCGGATGTTTTTTTTTTCTGGAAGCACGTACCAACTTCCGACAGGTACCCACTCCCACTTTCATTTGGCTCACCAAGGCGAGCAGAGCGGATGTTCGCCCCCAAGCCCCTCCTGCCCTCAATCTCTTGGGACATGTCACAGAATTTTGCAGGACAATTGAAAAAAGCGCAAGCTGTAAAACCACATCCAAGATGGTGGTGCCTGGGACCTGAAGACCATCCTGGGAGCTGGATCAATAGACTAACCAGTGCATGTACCACTTCAAAACCACAATACGTATAAACGGATAATCTCTCCTCACCTAGGAGAACTGGAGCGACGTTATGACGTCACTTACCGTCTGAGGCGGACGCAAACAATTTTTTTTTTGTAAAAACAAAAAATACGCATTTTTTTGGTTTTGTTTTTTAATTATTTTTTATCTGATGCTTTCAAAAAAAGGTAGAAGATAGCTTTGTGGTCTTATATGCCCCAGATCTCTCCCTAAATAGGGCTTGTCATCCCTTATTTCTATCACAAGGGAAGTGATCAACAAAAAAATATATCAATACAAAAATAATAAAATATTAACTTTTTTTTTTTTTTTAAACCACCCCCTCCCTACGTGCTCACGTGCAGAAGCAAATGCATAAGTAGGTGGCACACGTATATGTAAACAGCATTCGCATCACACGTGAGGTATTGCCACGAACGGTATAGTGAGAACAATAATTCTAGCCCTAGATCTCCTCTAACTCTAAACTGGTAACCTGTAAAAAATGTAAGTGTCGCCTTTGGAGGCTTAAGTATCATAGTTTGTCGCCATTCCATAAATTGTGACATGTGAAGTATCCATTTACTCAGCGTAACATTATTATACAGGATTTAAATAGCGCCAAAAGTTTACACAGTGCTACACAATATAGAGGGGGTACAGTACAAGTACAATACAGAAGGAATTAGGAGTACATCATCTTTCACTAAAAAATTGTAGTGCGCTTGTGGGCACCAAATTGCAGGATACCGCGAGACTATGCGATTTGGTGCAGTGCGTTTTTAAAAGTAGTGCAAGCACTACTTTTTGCTCAGTCTGGTGCATTTTCACAGGCCATTCAAATAAAATGGGCTGTTAAAAACACACTGCGCAGGAAATCGTACGGAACACGCACGTTTCCCTGTGATTACAGCCTGACCTGGGCCTTAGACTTCCTGCACAGCTGCTGTAATAGAAAAGTAAGAAGCAAGACTAAATAAATGGAGGTCATTAGTACAACATGTTTATCAAACAGCATATCTAATTCTGTGACTTTAATTGGTCTTTTATTATGAATTTTGTTTATTATGAATTTTATTATGAATTCATTATGAATCATTGAACTTAAGCACACTGGTCCAACCATGACAGCAAAAAAAAAAAAAAAAAAACAACACACACACACACACACACGAAGACGAAAGAACATGTAGGTAAAACAAATGTTTACGTTTGTTTGTTTTTTTCGTGTGACTCATCGGATATATAACTGTCTGTACATAAACCCCATAATCACTGGGCACAGACTGCAGAATTACATTTAGGCTTTGCTAGAGAGGAAATGATACCTAGAGCAAGATTAAATCTTTCAGCTCCCTCTATATGAAATTCTATGCTGTCATATGCTAGAATCTTGCAGGCTAAAACAAATATAGACCAATACATATATAAAGGCTAAAAAAAAGGCACAGTACCAGACAAAAACCATTGAAAAAAAAAAGATATTGCTTTACAAACACAAACAAAAAAAGGATTATTGCATTTTTTTTCCTGTGAAATCAGTTTTTGGTCCTCTATGACAGCGGTCCCCAACCTTTTTGGCACCGGGGTCCTGCTGCATGGAAGAAAATGATGCCAAGGCCCGGGGTGGGGGTGTCGATGAGGGTTTTTGCAGGCAATTTGTTGGGGCAATGGCTGGTGATTGATGTGGTGTCAGGATGATTGAAGCGCATTATTTCTATTATTACATTGTAATATAAAATTAAAATAGTTCAACTGACCCTAATTCGGGATCAGTGGGAGCCCTGAGCATGTCACTTTCCACCCTCGCCTACCACCAGATGCAGCTTGTCACTTGCCACCATAAGCAGCTTGTCACTTGCCACGTCACCTGCCACTAGATGCAGCTTGTCACTTGAAATGTCGCCTGCCACCCATATTCAACTTGTCACGTCGCCTACCACCAGATGCAGCGTGTCACTTGCCACCATATGCAGCTTGTCACTTGCCACGTCACCTGCCACCAGACGCAGCTTGTCCCGTCACCTGCCTTCAGAGGTTGCTTATCACTTGCCATGTCGCCTGCCACCAGATGCAGCTTGTCACTTTCCCTGCCACCAGATGCGGACTGTCACTTGCCACGTCACCTGCCACCAGATGCAGCACTTGGCTGGGTCCCAGAGGGCGGGTAGTGAGAGATGATGTATGCTCTTTGCTGTCCACAGCTGCACAGTGAGGGCAGAACAGTGGTGATACAAGGAGGGAGGCGAGAGTGATGTCATCTCTCTGCTCTCTCATCCACCCGCCATCTCTCTGCTCTCTCGTCCGCCCGCCCGCTGGCTCGTCGGCTCTCTCATGCTGCCCTGGCTAAAGAGAGGCCACGGCCCGGTGGTTGGGGACTCCTGCTCTATGACATATGGCTTCTTGCAAAAAAATAGGTGTGAGAGACAGCCCCAGTTGGTCAACAGCATGGTCTGGGATGGAGGGTATGCGTCACTTTAATTTATAGACCATCATATTTGTTGCACATTATAATGGTTTTAGATGTGTATAGCACTTTTTTCGATACTTTGGTGTTGATATTTAGTACAAGAGACTTATTTTTTGTTGCGCTGCACGGTTTTCTATTTATTTATGCTATTGATAAGTGTTGCGATTTCACTTAATTCGTGTCAGCATTACTAGTATTATTTTTGTTTCAAATATTTGAGCACAGGATGTGTGTATATTGTGGTTGCGCTATTGATTTTACTATTATAGATATACAGTAGATAATGTACCAGAGTAATACATTTTAATTTTTTTTTTTATTATAAAAAGTAAAAAAAGAGGGTGTGACAGACTCACCTGGGACAGGGGCTTTTGGAGGGGACTGAATGCTAGTCTATTGCCTTGCGATCATGGGCCCTGGCATTTGGGGGACAGTGCTTTTTGTGAGCTGTATGCCTGGGGACCCTTGAAGGTGGCGTTACTTTGGATTCAGGTCCATGTTCCCCCCAAGACACACAGACTCTGGGAACCATGTATATGTCATATTAGAAAGAGTGACCAATTCATAATGTTGGGACACAAACTGTTAGATGCTTATGTCATCAACTCCAGCCACCTGTCTGTCTGTTATAATGTAAATGAGTCTAGGATAACTTCTAAGGATCTCTCACCCATTGTTGCTTGTGCTAATTGACCCTGCAATTGTATGAAGGAGTTCTGTGCTGATATGTATGATAATGTGTATTGTAGTTAGGGAGTCACAACAGCTGCTTTATGGGATTAGTTAATTAACTCATGTTAATTTATGTTTCTGTGTATTGTTAGAGTAATATGAGCAGGATGTAGAAACATCCTCTTTTACAGGATATAAGACTTGTATTCTGGTTCTAATAAACAGTCCATGTTCTGCAGACAAACAAGTATCGTCTCGTTGTGTGCTTGTGAGCAGTTGGAATATCTGATATCCATGTCCAGACTGGGAGGAAGTGGTATGACGAAAGCACTCAAGTGTGGGACATTTCGTTACAGGAGGGCAACATAAAACTAGTGCGATATTTGACAGTTTTTTAATAATTACATCAAGATCTGGTTGGATGGATGTAGTAGCAGTTCTCAATGCATTCTCAAGGTGCTTATGAGAATTTTTTTAATTCAAAAATTTGCCCTTCGTGTGCTTCATCCTTGAAAATAGCTGCTTACAAATATAGGTGCTGCTGAAAACTGATGGCATGAATAAAGCGTGATTGTGAAGAGTGGGATAGTTTTCTTTGGTAGGATAAAACTTATACAGTACCTTAAAAAAAGTATTCACACCCCTTAATTTTCCACATTTTGTCATATTACAACCAAAAACCTAAATGTATTTTAGTGGGATTTTATGTAATAGACCAACACAAAGTGGCACATAATTGTGAAGTGGAAGGAAAATAAAAAGTTTTCTATTTGTTTTATAAAGAAAAATATCTGAAAACGTATGTGGCATGCATTTGTATTCACTCCCCTTTACTCCGATACCCCTAACTAAAATCTAGTGGAACCAATTGCCTTTAGAAGTCACCTAATTAGTAAATAGCGTCCACCTGTGTGTGTAATTTCTCAGTATAAATACAGCTGTTCTGTGAAAGCCCTCAGAGGTTTGTTAGAGAACCTTAGTGAACAAACAGCATCATGAAGGCCACGAAACACACCAGAAAGGTCAGGGATAAAGTTGTGAAAAAGCTTAAAGTAGGGTTAGGTTATAAAAAAAAAAAAGAACCCAAGCTTTGAACATCTCACGGAGCACTGTTCAATCCATCATCCGAAGAGGGAAAGAGTATCGCACAACTACAAACCTACCCAGACATGGCCGTCCACCTAAACTGACAGGCAGGGCAAGGAGAGCATTAATCAGAGAAGCAGTCAAGAGTTCCATCCATGACAACCATTAGTCGGGCACTCCACAAATATTGTCTTTATGGAAGAGTGGCAAGAATAAAGCCATTGTTGAACAAAAGCCATAAGAAGTCCCATTTGCAGTTTGCGAGAAGCCATATGGGGGGACACAGCAAACATGTGGAAGAAGGTGCTCTGGTCAGATGAGACCAAATCTTTACTTTTTTGGCCTAAAAGCAAAACGCTATGTGTGGCAGAAAACAAACACTGCACATCACCCTGAACATACCATCCCCACCATGAAATATGGTGGTGGCAGCATCATGTTGTGGGAAAGGTAAGCTGATCAGAGTTGATGGGAAGATAGTTGGAGCCAAATACAGGGCAATCTAAGCAGAAAACCTGTTAGAGTCTGCAAAAGACTTGAGACTGGGGCGGAGGTTTGCCTTCATGCAGGACAATGACTCTAAACATACAGCCAGAGCTATAATGGAATGTTTTAGATCAAAGCATATTGATCTGTTAGAATGGCCCAGTCAAAGTCCAGACCTAAATCCAATTGAGAATCTGTGGCAAGACTTGAAAATTGCTGTTCACAGACACTCTTCATCCAATCTGACAGAGCTTGAGCTATTTTGCAAAGAAGAATGGGCAAAAATTTTACTCTAGATGTGCAAAGCTGGTAGAGACATACCCATAAAAGACTCGCAGCTGTAAATGCAGCAAAAGGTGGTTCTACAAAGTGGAGTGTTTAAAAATAAGAGGGCGCTAATGTAAATGTTAATAGGCTATGGATTAAATATCATACACAATAAAGTGAACAACGTGCTTAATAATTTAAAACAGCAATAATATAAGTGCATTGATAGTCCATAAATAAAGTGCAATTAAGAACAACAATATGGATGAATAAAGCACAATGAAAGTCCATAGAGGGTATAGGTGATTGAAAACGGTTAGCCCGTCACCATGGGAAAAGACGATCTTGGAGGGATACACACCCAGTGGGTAAGGTAAGTAGCCTACTTAACAACTGACCGTGACCCCTTTAACTAAAAAGGCAGGTCAGATATAGCTTGGTTGGTTAATACCAGATAAGTCAGTAGATGGACAAGGAGACACTCCACTGGGTATGTCAGTATTTTATGCCTGGGAGACACTCCGCCTCATATCAGGTCAGAAAAAAAATAGAGAAAAAGGCACGGCCATAGCATGATATCGTTTTAATATAAGCAATAATTAAAAACAAACAAGTCAATTGGCCTCTTACTCTGGATGGTGCCTTGCCTCGGCACTGAAGGAAAACCACATAAGCCAGGAGGTTGTGGAACAGCCGTCGCTCGCGCTGTATGGCGTGCGTTCCACCGCCTGGATGCCGGAAATGCCTGAAAGGTATCACGTGACCGGGATCTAGGCTCGACATACGTTTCGTCATAAGTCGTCGTCAGGAAGCATCCTACAAAGTATTGGTTCTACAAAGTATTGACTCAGGGGGGCTAAATACAAATGCACGCCACACTTTTCAGATATTTATTTGTAAAATAAAATAAAAATATGTTAAAAAACATTTATCATTTTCCTTCCACTTCACAATTATGTGCCACTTTGTGTTGGTCTATCACATAAAATCCCAATAAAAAACATTTAAGTTTTTGGTTGCAACAAGGCAAAATGTGGAAAATTTCAAGGGGGTACGAATACTTTTTCAAGGCATTGTAAAAGGCCAGTAAAGAGACACTGTATATTCAACCGCTTGTGTTCGCTAAGTTTGAAAGCAAGATAAAAAAAAAATAAAAGATTTTTAAGTTGATGATTTTGTGTAGGGTCTAAGGTTGGACACCCTTGCCCTATACCTTCCCCATCCCCCCAGGTCCTGCTGCACTTGCCTTCATGGTTGATCATCTGTTACTGCCTATGCAGCCGGTGTAGCAGTCTGGGGATTTGAAACCTCCTCTCTTCTGCAAGGCCACACAGCAGACGAATTAAAAAAAATAATTAATTTTGAAAGTCTGAAATTTGGTGCGATTTATGAAAATTCGACCAACCATACGTTCAATTTCACCTTATGTTGCTGCAGAAAAGAATTTTTGTGGCTGGGAATCTTTTTTTCTTGGAATTGTCTTTTCTGGTTTTCTTCTTCATTCTTTTTCGATTATATTTCTCATACGATTCTCCCATCATCGATTAGGAAATTGTTCGTTTTTCAAAAAATGTGTAAACTGAACTCGAAGAATTTGAGGGAATTTGCTTTATTCTTGCGTTGGGCAACTCTGCTCAATGCTGCGGGCTTGAACGAGCCCTTAAGCTTACAACAGAGTCAGCACTGAACTGATCAATCTGACAGCGACTTATACAGGGGGGGTAATACATGAACTTCCTCTCTAGACAATCCAAACTGTTTCTTCCTTGTTTATTCATTTACACAGCATAGTTTAGATTCCCTTCTCATGGACTGCTTCCAATTCAACAAAGTTCTGCAAATATAACCCTTGGCTTTCGAGTTTAACTAATGTTAAAAAGAAAAAAAAAAAAAAAAAACACACCTTAAAAAAAATGCAAGTAGAAATTGGCAAATAATTTTTCTCACCATACAAACGTTAACCGTTAAAGTGAACCTGTCTGATATATAGATTTATATCTTACAGCAGTGCTGTAGAGCAGAGGCTACAAGGTGCACAGTTGACTGGACATTTTCTGTCCAGCATGAAATCGCTGGATCCAGCACTCAGCTAAAGTAATAAACAGGACCCCATTCCACCCAGTCTGATAAAGATTCGATTGAGATGTAGACATTCGCAAAAATCAAGACAAGCTTTGAAAATGGAAAAACCCTATTTGAAAATGAAACAATTTAGCCTAAAGCTGAACTCCAATTAAACAGTCATATACATGGGTGAAATACATACAGTACATGGGAGCAATTTTATCTGCCAAAGTACTAGTACTTCTGTCCATTCATTCCTGAGATTTACACAGCCCTGCTGTCACGCCTGCTCTTAGCGTAGGTGGTCAGGCTTCTGTGTTCTTCACCCAGAACTTATACACAATATTGTAGTGTCTGGCCATTACGCCAAAGCAGGCGCGAACTGAGCAAAGTTAACTGGTACTTGAACTGAAAAGAGCGTAGGCTCTCTTGCCGTTTTGTTTCTAGGCAGCCTTGGGGTGCGCTCACACTGGTAGGTAGGTGCACCCCAAGGCTGGTACTTGCAGTTGGCAAGTTCAATTGGGAGATTTTTTTTCCTAACTTCCTGTTGGGTCTATGAGACAGAAAATCAAGGGAATATTCTTGAAAGGCACACAGATAACAAAAAATAACCTGACAGGGAATTCAATCCTTTCTTAATTCATCCAAAACAGGTTTTGTCTATACATACACTTTAATAATAGTGCTCGTTAAGAATAGTCTGTAAAAAAAAACTTCTAATGTGGGAAAGAAAATGATGCTTGATATTAGAAAAAGGCATCAGTAATTTTGAACAAATTGTCGAGGAAGTTTGCCAAATCTTTGTCAGATAACACAATGACCAACACAAAACCAACTTCCTGAAATGGTCACACACAAAAACGAATGGGTTTATACAATAATTCAAAGAAGCCAAATGTAGTTACGGGTAGCAACCAATCTTTCATTCACTTGACTTCGGTAAAGTTTAATTAGCTGCTGTTGGTTGCTAGACTTTGCACATCATCACTGATCATTGCACCGCATTATTATTTAAGCCCTCAGGAGTCTTAAAAACAGCGACTATCGTTTGTGACCTCTCCCAGGCATTTCACGGCTGGGCACGTCAATTCCCAGAGATATTGTTGGTCTACAAGCTTTCCTCTAAGGGAATTTATACATCTTTTTTGTAATTCTAATCTCCTGGGTCTTGATCTTTGCAGCAGAGACAGTGCAGCCGATTTAACGCCTCCCATGCCAGTTATAGTGTAAAAAAAAAAAAAAAAAAATATCACACAAACCGATTAAGCAGAATCATTTTTAAATGACGTACATTGCATTTGTAATCACTGTCTTCACACACAGTCACATCTACCAAACGCTAAAGGACAGACACTGTGTCATTATCCAGACTAGCTCTGAATCCTAATAACACAGGATCAACCAACATTTCATTATAGCTGTTCAATGCACAGTTATATTTATATCAAGGCCCATGTACAGGATGTGCAGGAGAGAAAATATACAAAACCTGTGTTGCTTCCAGATACACTTCAGCTGTTCTACCATCTTCAAAACATATACAATGATTTTGTATATCATTTGTTGATTATGGTTGATTATGGTTAGGACAATTTTTTTTTTATATATATTAATCTTTCTAAATGACCTGGCTTATCAATGGTCTCAAGAAATTATGTTGCTTTCCCTAGATATACGTAAAGCATTAGGTACACTATTGTGGTCTTATCTGCATACAGTTTTACAACACTGGGGTTAGGGAATGACTTTATGACATGGACTAACCCCATCTATGACCAACAGGTATCAACGACTTGAATCTCCCCCCTTTCTCAATACGAGGGGCAAGGCAGTATTGCCCCTGGTCTCCTCTACGGTTTATTATGGTCCTTGAGCAACTGGCAGAACATGTTAGGCAAAATTTGGATATTCCTAGGTGTCCGTCATAAAGCATCTTACTATACAAAACCTCTGCATAATTCTCCCCCCAATATACAGTACTTACACGCCTCTCGAGGTCTGCACTCTTTCAGGACTATGTTAACCACTCGAAATTCAATACACGTAACATTACCCATCAACATAACCTCTACAACTGCATTTTCCCCTTTCAGTAGACCCCCCCAACGTCTTACTACAGTTTATTCCCCATCACTTTACAGACATTCAGACTGTTTCGCAGCTTAAAGATTCACACAAAACTCCAAAAAGGGGAATTCAATGATGCCATTTTGTCGGATTACTGCTCAAGGCCCTTAACTATTACTCCATTGGGTCTTTTTGTAGAGCCAACCCAGGGGTAGGCAACCTTGGCCCTCCAACTGTTGGGTTTTTCCAGATCGATCAGTGCCGCAGACTAAAGCCGTCAGCACTGGTCAGTGTATTCTGCTGTCAGAATACAATAATTCAGCAGGAAGGATTCCCCTATCCACATTGAGTGAATGAATGGCAGAATCGGGTAAAAAAAAAACAAAAAAAAAACTTTCAACCATATAAAAAATTAATGTATGGGCTGCCTGAAGCCCCATACACACGGTCGGACTTTTGGCCAACAAACTTAATTTTGAGCAAGTTGGACCAACAATCCGACCGTGTGTACGCTCCATCGGACAAACTTCTTTGTTTTTTTTTGTTTTCATCGGACAAAAGTTGGGTCTGCAAACGGACAAACTTTTGGCCAACAAAAGTCAGATGGAGCAAAGTCCGACCGTGTGTACAGAAAACCATAGGACTTTAGTCCGATGGACAAAAACTACTAATGTTAAAATCAACCAACAATAGCAGAAGTTGACCAAAGGGTGGCGGTAAAGAGCAGAAAAACCACGTGATGTTGCAAAAAGTTTTGGGAAAGTTTGCAGAAAAGTCAGAGCGTGTGTATGCTATGGGTGTGCCCGGCCAACTCCGGATAAAAATCCAGGGAAAAGTCAGATGGAAGTCCGACCGTGTGTATGGGGCTTAAGACAGCCAGGCAACCAACATTTTGAGAAGAAAAGTCAGCAATTGCATTCTGCAAATATCTTAGTTTAAGTGTCCTTTTTCAACTGTATAGCCTCGTACACACGGCCGAGAATCCCGTCGTAAAAAAACACGTCGTTTTTTTCGACGAGATCCTTGGACAAGAAACTTGTCCCGGTCGAGTGTACACACGCTCATTTCAAAGAACCCGCGGTTCTTTGAATGGAGCGTACGCGGTGACATCATCGAATACGACGAGCATGCGCTCGTCACATTCGATGCCGTCGCCGCCATCTTGGTTCACCCTACCTATGCCTAGGAAGCTACCGCGCATGCATCAAAGTCATTTCGAGCATGCGCGGGCTTCCCGGTGAACAGGTAAGTGTACACAAACACACACACACACACACACACACACCCACACACCCACACACCCTTTTCTCGTCAAGAAACAGGCTGACGAGAATCTCGACGAGAAAATAGAGAGCAGGTTCTCTATTTTCTCGTCGAGATTCTTGTCGCTTTTCTTGACGAGAAACCATACACACGAACTAATTTCTCGGCAAGAAATCTCTGCCAGCAAGTTTCTTGCTGGTTTTTGCCGAGAAATTTGGTCGTGTGTACGAGGCTTATGTGTGTGCTTTAGGTCTCCTAGTTTGGGTGGCTGGCTGTGGTTTGTGCAGCTTTCATAAAAATAATTCTAATGAATTAGCATTGAACTTCTGGGTTTTAGAACCTGTATCCACGGTGGAGTCCTGTCACTAGAGGAGTAGACCAATAGAGAAATCCACACACAGGCAAATAACTATACAGTGGGCTGGCAAGGTTCACACGTCAAGGCATAGCTTTACACCCAGCCCAGAATACATACTGTGAAAAGCCTTTGCTTTACTTTCTAGACCCCTACCTTGAGCTGATATAGCTGTGCATTGTTCCATAGCACAGTGTGTAAAGGCAGCACAATTAATAAAGCCAACATGGATTTTTTCTGTGTGAATGCAGTCAATCCATATTGAAGTATAACAGACAAATCATGTGATTGGATGCAACTCCTATGTCCTAGAGGAGCCATCTTGGGTTTTGAGCTTCACAAAAATGATATTCCACTAGCAAATTCTATTTTATTACCATAATAAACGGTCTGCAAGCTGACATTTTATCCCTGTAGAGCCGGTTCACACAGGGGCATCCTGGGATCCGATTTCAAGTCGCCCCAAGTCACGCAGTTTAGAAAAGTAATGGAAGTGAATGAGAGCCGTCTTAATGTACACTACTGCACGACTTCAGAAAAGGTTCATGTACGACTTCAATCCGACTTCTAGGCGACTTGTACCAATTGATTTCAATGGAAGTTGCCTCCCAGTCGGATCCCCTGTCTTAACTGAAGCAACTTTCCAGGTAGTAAAAATAGTTTTCCAGGCAAACCCCTCCCTCCACCAGAGCGGATTATTGTTTGATTGGCCACTGGAAAATCGCCTGTCCTGGAGTCAATTTGAAGTTGCCTTGTAAGTTGCCTGGAGTTGCGCTGCGATTCATGCTCAAGTCGTGTCCAAGTTGCCTCCCAAAGTCGCGCTGGAAGTCGTGTTGCCCCTGTGTGAACCGGCTCGTAGGGTGCAGGCAAAGCAGCTGATATACACCGTTTTTCTGCTACACTTCCAACGTGTATAAAGGCCAAGAACCTGGCACCACTTGTCTAGACTTAGACGGCAGCCACCTGAGTGACCTTGTAAATAAGATCATCGTGCAGCCAGTCAATAGTGCTATATGACCCAGAAAACTACCCAAGGAGCCCGCATTCAGCTAGAAATAAAAAGCATGCAGAAGCGTTGTATTTTTGGGATTCTCATGTCAACAGGCTTTCGATTACTGTGTTTTTGTTAGTTTGATACACTTCTGCATTCACTCAGAATTCACTAACAGGTGAAAATGACTTGCTGTTGACCTGACCTTCTGCTTCAAGCTACCTTTGTATTCCCCTAGGTTCACACGTCGGTGCAAATTTCCCCTCAGTTTTCACTGCAAATTTACAAAAAGCAGCTGTTTGGCTCAGATGTGAATTTTTAAAGCCGTCAGCCATCTGCATCTTTAACAGTAGCTGGTTGTTAAAGCAGAGTTGCACCCAAAAGTGGAACTTCCGCTTTAAGCACTCCTCGCCCCTTTACATGCCACATTTGGCATGTCATTTTTTCTTGGGGGGGGGGGGGGGAGCGGGTACCTAGTTTTGACAGATGAGCTCATGATTTTCCCTGAATAAACCACACGTTTTGACCTCATCTTTTTTGTGGAGTCATTGTGTGTTTCCGGAGCTCCGACGGGAGTTCCCCATCCGTCTGGTTCTGAAAGCTCCCAACAGTATCAAGCTCCCACTTCGGCTATCGCCACCTAGGTGACACCTCCTCTCCCCCTCCCTCCCTGCAATTTTATGGGACATGTCATATGTCCCAGAAGATTGCCCGGCCAGAAGACGCAGCGCGACTCGTGCATGCGCAATGCGCACCCGGCTGTGAAGGCGCAAGCGGTCACATCCAGGTGCCCACACTTGCAAAGCCAGGGCCACGGAGAGGAGAGAGGCTTCGGGCAGCCGCATCGCTGAACCATGGGACAGGTGAGTGTCTGTTTATTAAAAGTTAGTAGCTACACTTAAAAGACTGCTTTAATGGAACAGGCTTGGAAACCAGCTGCCGTGTCCTTAACGGATGACTCATCAGCCACTGACAGGAAATAAAATAAAAAAAGTGTGAAAAAAACAGCTTGGGAGTCCCCCTCAATCCATACCAGGGTCTAGTACAGGATTTTAAGGCTAACCCCATGCCAAATAATAAAAAAAAATAATTAAGTGTGGCGCCCCCACCCCCAAATTCTATACCAGACCCTTACCTGAGCATGCAGACAGCCAGGAAAAGGGGGGGGGGGAGAGAACGCCTCCCTCCTGAACCATACCAGGCCACAAGCCCTCAACATGGATGGATGGGTGGATGGGGGGCTCTGATGGGGACAAGGGCCTCTTCCCCACAACCCTGGCCAGCGGTTGTGGGGGTCTGCGGGCAGGGGTCTTTATGGGAATTTGGAAGCCCCTTTTAACAAGGGGGCCTTCAGATCCCAGACCCCTCCTATGTGAATAAGTATGGGTTTGGGGGGGGGGTCTGGTATAGATTTGGTGGGGACCCTATGCTTTTCTTTTTTTTAAAGGGCCTAGTATTGATATGGAGGGGGGGGCTGGGATCAAATTTGTGTTCAAAACTGATAAGATGTGTGATTCAGATGCGTTTCTATAGAAGACAATGAGTCTGGAATTCACATCTGAATCATACCGCAGTTCTCAGAAAACGCACAGGATGCAAATTTGCAGTGAATTTGCACTGCCGCTGCATCACGTATGTGAACCGACTCCATAGACACCAGTTTGATTCACATGTAATGCGAATCGGATGTGGCTCAAAATGCATCCAATTCACATGTATGTGAACCAAGCCTTAGCTCTTTTTCACACGGGCGGCTAAGGGAAGGTCAAAACATTTGGCTAACAGTCACTACTCACATGCTGTAGCCTCGATGCTTTGTGTCAGGGATGTGGCAAAATGAACACAACATGCCAAGTTGACAGGCAGCAATACCTGTCAAACTCAGCCATTCAAGTCAACGGGACAGCACCTCGATAGCAACACAAACACTTGGCTGGAGGTTGCGGAGCATTCGCCTCATTACAAGCTGCCTTTCAGTCAAAAAATAAAATAAAATACAGGCATTCAGAAGAAATCTCCTGAAGACCCATGTGATATAGGGGGTACTCGGGTGGGATGCTGAGCCGGGTGTATGTGTCCATAGACACACATACTGGCTCGGCCATGCCCCCTGCTCCCTCCTCACAGGATTTGACTGACAACTGCAGCAGCCTATGTGAAGTGGTTAAGTTGGCCATACACATCTCAAATTTTGGCTGATTCAGAAGCAGCTGTGATTGGCCCTGTCGGCACCACTCAGTTCGACAAACGTTGATTTCACATCCTGTCTTGTGAAACCATTGTCACTGTGACAGTAAAGAGGAAATCTCTCTAGTGGAGGTAGTAGTAAAAACCTGACAGAGTTTCAACCCTTCTTTAACCACTGCCATACCGGGTCATTGTAAAATGACGCCGGCAGGAACCCTCTCTCCCTCCAGGTGGACGTCATATGACGTCCTGGGTTTGTGGGGTGATATCTGAATGAATGATGGGTGCAGCTAGAGGCATCATTCAGATATCCTTCTCTTCTGCCGGCGATTCTGCGCACCATAAGAACGATCATAGCGGCAGTTCCGTTCTTATAGGCGTCGGGAGGGGACAACCCCCCCCCCCTCCCGGCGCCATCCGGTGCTTCTTCGGGCTCTCCCGTGCCATCGGGGATCTGGAGAGAATCGTCTGGCGCCGGTGGTGGGTCACGTGACGAGCATAGAGATGACTGGTGACCATCATCTCTATGACCGTCGGAGGCCCGGGGCGCAATGCGATGACGTCACGCCCGGGTCCTCAGAAGTAAACAAAGCTGCCATTGCAGGTAGTAAGCATGAGATCAGTGATTTTTTTTTTCACAATCTCATGCTTTCCAGCCTGGAGGAGAGATGTGGGGTCTTATTGACCCCGCATCTCTCCATAAAGAGGACCTGTCACACACCATTCCTATTACAAGGGATGTTTACATTCCTTGGAATAGGAATAAAAGTGATCCAAAAAAAAAAAAATGTAAAAAAATAAAGTTTAAAAATAAAAAAAAATTAAGTAAAAAAAAAAAAATAAAACATTTTTTTTAAACGCCCCTGTCCCCGGTAGCTCGCGCTCAGAAGTGTGAGCACGTAAGTCCCACCCACATATGTAAACGCTGTTCAAACCACATATGTGAGGTATCGCCGCGTGCGTTAGAGCGCGTGCAACAATTCTAGCACTAGACCTCCTCTGTAATTCTAACCTGGTAACCTGTAAAAATTTTCAAAGCGTCGCCTATGGAGATTTTTAAGTACCGAAGTTTGGCGCCATTCCATGAGTGTGCGCAATTTTAAAGCGTGACATGTTAGGTATCTATTTACTCGGCGTAACATCATATTTTACAAAAAAAAAATTGGGCTAACTTTACTGTTTTATTTTTTAATTCATGAAACCATTTTTTTCCCCAAAAAAAGGCGTTTGAAAAATTATTGCGCAAATACCGTGCAAGATAAAAAGTTGCAATGACCGACATTTTATTCCCTAGGGTGTCTGCTAAAAAAAATATATAATGTTTGGGGGTTCTGAGTAATTTTCTAGCAAAAGAATGATGATTTGTACATGTAGGAGAGAAGTGCCAGAATAGGCCCGGTATGGAAGTGGTATAAACAGCCCGGTATGGAAAGGGTTAATTAGAAAAAAAAAAAAATGATATTCTATAAAACAAATAAAAACTTTTGGTTGGAAAACTTTGAATATCCCTGGCAGAAGAGCACAAATAATAAAATCTCAAATAAAATCAGTTGGTTCTGCTGTACAAAATATCAAAATGTTAGACATTTACCCATTATGCGTTATTCGATTATTGGTAACAAGCTGAAAAGAGGCCAATACTTCATATGAAAAAACTTTCTGCAGATATCAATGACACAAGACCCGTGGTTACATGAAACCAAGAACAGAATGTTGCACTGGGAATCTATGTCCTCTGAGAATATGGAAAGAATGTAAACAAGATGGAGAAGGCATTCCGTATAGGGATTGTGTCAGCACAACAACATATGAGCCAGATAGATGAAGCACAGAGCAAGCATACAAGCCAAGGACATAACACATCCTTAGCAGGTGATAAAAGGGTAATAAAAAAAAAAAAAAAAACCTACAATGCCAAAATAGGCTGTACTATAAATCCAATTTATAAAGCCAATCCATGTAGAATCACACAAAGGTTATACAATGTCATATATATATACAGAAAGCAGAATGAATCTTTAACATGTGCCTGCATCTTTCCATAGTAATAGCTCAATGGAGCATAAACAGTATATATCTACCATCACCTATCACTCCAATCTGCTGCTGGCCTGCCTGAGAAATACTGAGCACTTCCAGGCTTAAAAGAGAACTCCAGACAAAGCTCGTTTGGCTAGACTTCTCCTATGGATCAAAGGAGTGCAGTTCGTTTTGCACTCCTGTGACTCGTTTTCACCAGAGAGCTGACATCACAAAAATTAGTCCAGGCACCACGTCATCCCGACAATAAAGTCTTGATCCGCCAGGCGCCTGGACTGACACCTGGCTCAGCCTCTCAGTGAGCTGCTGAAAACCTGAGATGGCCCGTTCCACCCCCTCCACAGCTCAGCTCACCAAATGGAACGAGGAAGAGCAGAGAGCTGTGACTGACAGTCTGCAGCTCTCTGCTCACGGAGCTCTGAAAACCAAGTGATCGGCAGTGTTCGATCGCTCGGTCTTCAGTGCAGAGGCGTCTGGGGGACAGATGCAGCATTGGGCCGATGCTGCACCCACCAAGGTAAGTATAAATATGAAATAAAAATAAACCCATACTTCTCTTTTAAGGAAACATGAGGTCCTCCCAGAGGCGCAACTAGAACCTGACCGGGATCCCCTTTCACAGTGGCGGAACTTCCGAGCTTGGTTGCAAGTGCGACACTGGTGGTTCTGCCACTGATGTCAGTAGTTTATTTTTACCTTTTTTTTTTGTACCATTTAGGAGCCCCGTTTGGGGGCTTTGGTGAAATATCAGGGGTCTAAACAAACTATTGAAGTTTTACCTTTGAGACAGAGAAAAGAGATTGGAGGACACAGTCTTAGCGGCACAGAATGAATGAAAAGGAATAGCTCTGTACATTTACAAACTGAAGAATAGTAAACAGTTTACTATGCCTCAGTTATGAATTAACAGAGTCAGTAATCGGTACGGATCACTGACTATTCATTAAAGTGGTTGTAAACCCACTTTGTAAACAAACACCTACAGGTAAGCCTAGATTAAGGCTTACCTGTAGGTGCATGAAATATCTCCTTAACCTACACGGTTAAGGAGATATTTGCATTTAAAAGCGGCGACGCTGACGTCACGCGCATGGGGTTAACCCCATTCACAAATTCGGCTAGGTTGCAGCATTCGACGACGTAGCCGAATTCGACGGCGCATGCGCGGAGTCACGTCTTCGCCGCTCCGGCCAATCACAGCGCCGGAGCGGCGCTGTGATTGGCTGGAGCGGCGATACCCAGAGGTAACCTTCCGGCTATCGCCGCAGCGATGGATGCGGCTGAAGAGGGAGACGAGGACGGCTTCGGGGGCCCCGATCTAAGGTAAGTGATGCATAATGAGCTATTATACTAGTCATATTAGCTCATTATGCCTTTCTCTTACAGGTCGTTGGGGGAAAAAATAAATAAAAAATAGTGGGTTTACAACCACTTTAAGACAAGGAAGGGCTCGATAAAGCACAAATATACCAGCCCCCTCTAGAGTTCCCCTTTAAAGCAGAACTAAACTCTCCCATGGTTTTCAGCCAAGGAAGCTGCCATCTTGGCCTCTGTTTGATCTTCAAATACCATGATGCTGCACATGTGGTCAGTTATGATACCAACCATTTGACAGTTTGGTAACTGCCACATTGGTTGTGCTCTCACCCAATGTGGCACATGTTGGAAATGTAACTGTTTTTTTAAACTGTTAAGAAAAAAAAAAAAGCGATTGGTTTAGTTCCACGTTAACTGAACCCTGAACCTTAATGTAAAACATATATAATCCTTAAAATGAACCTATATCACCGCTTCTGCCCACCCCCAGCATCCCTTTAAACAGTTCTGAACACTCATGGGGGCAGGAAGGAAGGGAAATCATGCAACCACTGGTCACATGGCTGGAAGCTGGTCCTGCTGGCTACCGTTCCTTAGTAAGAGAGTGGTCGTTAACAGCTCAGTCTTTGTGCTGGGAGTGTGCAGTGAGCGGGGCTCTCAGCACATAAACCTCAGCTACTCAGTGATGCATACGTGTGGTTGTTAAAGCCCACCCGTTCGCCCCTGCACATGAGTTGGGCAGTTGTAAAGGGGTTACATCTAAAATGAGTCAAAACTAAAATGTAGCATACATACGGAGCCTAGTTCTTCAGTACTTTAGTTTTTCATGTAGATTTTGCTGCAGTCTAACAAAAGCCCCATACACACTATCAGTTTTCTTGCAGGTTTTTCTCTTCAGGTTTACCAAAACCATCTAATATGAGGTCAAACCTTAAGAGTTTCAATTCGTATGCAATCAGGCAGGCCCTTGCACTACATGGTTTTGGTAAACCTGAAGAGAAAAACCTGCAAGAAAACTGATAGTGTGTATGGGGCTTAACAGTCTGTCCCACTTACTTTTGTCAGTAATCTTGGGATCCTTGGGGGGGGCGGAGCTATGGTCGTGACATCACCACAACCAGAAAAGTGAATAGTCAGATTCCCGGGACTGGATTTTTTTTTTACAGAGAAACGCTTGTGATTTTTTTTTTTTAACAATGTGAGTGATTAGTACTTTACAATAAAAGGTTTTATTTATAGTTGTACACAGTTGGTATCCCTAGCTCTTTTTATACCTTATGGTTGAATATCCCGCTGCTTTGGATGAGCTGATCTCGCAATTAAATATGGAATCCCAAAGACGGCTTATGCTCCCTTACGGATGACGCACTGATACTCAAGCTCTTTTTAGATATAAAAAGAGTCCACATGTTCCAGTTAGAGTCCTGTACATTCAAGGTGGTGAGACACTTTGGCGTTTTGGAATATCTGGCGATCAAGAATAATTTTTTTCACCATAATGGTCACTAATCTTGACTTTGTGTATATTTTGGGTCATTTTTTATTTTATTTAATTGGTTCACACACTCAGACTGACAATTGTTCCCTAAATAGCACCTGTTCCGAGCGAACGACCCCTCGCAGTTTCTTGATGCAGCGGGGCAGCACTCGGCACAGGGCCCAGAATCTAGTGGAGAGCACTGCAGTATTGGTGTCTACTACAGTGATTTTCAGACTCTAGAGCACATATGTCAAACAGAAGGGCCGAAGGCCAAATCTGATCCACCAGGACTTTTCATGTGGCCCTCACACCCAGTTTTGCAGCCTTTGGGTAGTACACCCCTAAACCCTGTACTTTGTGCACAGGGTGCCCCTGAAACCTGCACTCTGCACATAGCTCACCCCAGATACAACTGGCCCTTTGAGGGCAACCATACTGCTGATGCAGCCTGTGATGAAACTGAGTTTGACACCCCTGCTCTAGAGGGATCCAACAGATATAGCAAACATTCTTACAATGGTCCAAACTGAACCAATGTAAACGTTGCCATACCTAAAACTTCAGCTTTAACTTACACTATTCATCTCTGGGAAAGGCCTCACATACCATCCTATGAAGCATTCAGCTAAAAAAAAAAAATAAGGGGAGTGTACCTTTATCAATTAGAGCTTGATTCAAGTCTAAATTCCCACACGCTGGGCTAAACAAGAAATCTATAGATTCCCCCCCATCAGCCCCTGGATGGACAAATCTCCTGCTGGCAGCCAGCACTCACGAGTGCGGGCACATCGCTGACAAAACCTTGGTTTGCCTGATCCAGTTGATGGAACTCTGGCATATTGGGAGGCTGCTCCGTTTGTATAAAATTATAAAAATATACACTCACCGGCCACTTTATTAGGTACACCTGTTCAATGGCTTGGTAACACAAATTGCTAATCAGCCAATCACATGGCAGAAACTCAATGCATTTAGGCATCTAGACGTGGTGAAGATGGCTAGCG